>WUAP02139448.1:0-12469 GCA_015163945.2 Stichodactyla helianthus
AAAATGCTAGAATAACCTTTCAGCTATTACTGGGAACAGTGTTTTGCTTTTGGTCGCTGAAACCGTTTACAATCTGTAGGCTATATTGAATACAGTGTATTTAAGCAAAATCACCGCCAATCATCGAAAATACCTATTTTTACGGCATCTTATAGCTCAGTAACCAATACGGTGACCCCCTCTATTTCTCGGTTTTTGACTTGCCTAACAATGATTTTTAAATGACAGAGTTTTTTATAAAATTCATTAACGAAATCCAAGGCTCCGGAACTACCTTAATGGCGTATACTACAACGCATAGATCAAAATCAAAATCAAAATCAAAATTTTGTCCTCAAAAAATCTTTTTTTTAAATTTAAATAACTTAAAAACTGGACGGTAAAATTTCTTTAAACTTTGTAAGTGTTTTTTTTTTTAGGGTTCGTAAGTGCTAAGAAAAAATTAAAAATTCTGTAAGAGGGAACATCATAAAATAAACTTCATTGATTTTTAAGTTCCTCTTACAAACTTTTTTCTTTTTCTTTCAAATCAAAGATTGGATCATGAAGTTAAAATAAGCCCATTTTAAACGATTTTTACCGTGCCGTTCTTAAGTTATGATTTTTTTAATGAAAAACTTTGCGTACATTTGAAGTGTTCTATCGTTGTCATAGCAACGTCTACGTCATATTTTCAATTTCATTCTAATCTTTATTTTATGGTCTTTGGTCTTGTGGGTCTACTTCCTGTCATACATTACCCAGATAAAATTTTTCAAGGCCATTTTTGTTAGTGTATGCCATTTCAAAAACCATTTCAAGCCTCCTTAATTGAACTTTCGTTTATTTACACGTATTAACAAGATAAGTTACACACATATTGGCCATTTTTATTCTAGAGACGCATAATGCGTCGGGACGAAGTTGGGCCAAAAAAATCTAATTCGTCTTTTATGCGTCTCCAAGTTCGTCTCGTATAAAGACGCATACGAAGTTCTTCAAGTTCTTCAAGTTCTTCGTCTTTCAGGACGCATGAGATCAAAATTTTCGTCTGGACGCCTACAGGGGCGGCGGAACCGGGGGGGCCGGGGGGCACTGGCCCCCCACTAATATTTTTGGGGGTTCCTGGCCCCCCAAAAAATATTAGTTTGCATTAATCATAAACGACTAAAAATTCTATATCTATGACTTACAAACTGAACTTGTTGTCTCTTCTCTAAAAAAATTAAACGCATTTCAACGCAAAACATTCGTATGCCATTGCCGCATATATATATATTGTATTTTGTTGTTGCCTTATCACGCATTATTAGAACCTATTTATTGCAGTGCCCCCCCAAATATTTTTAGCTTCCGCCGCCCCTGGCCTAATGCGTCTTCTGCCCGTCTTTATAAGAGACGAACTTGGAGACGCATAAAAAGACGCTTTGGAATTTTTTGGCCCAACTTCGTCCGGACGCATTATGCGTTTCTAATATGAAAACGGCCATTGACAAAGTTATATATAAATTAAAGTACTTATTTACAAAAAGAAGATAACAAAAGATGAAAAAGAAAAAGTCATAGAATCTGATTGGTTGTTTTAGTTTAGTGCTTCAATGTGATTGTCTGGAGAAAAGAGGCAAAATTTAGAGCCAAAATAGTGCGACTCGAGCTTGAATAGCACTGCTGAGAACCAATCAGATTGAAGGATTTGCTAGTGATTTCAAAATGGCATTAAATCTTTGCATCAAATCTTTGCATCAAAGCTTCTCTTTTTTCTTTTTTCTTGTTTAATTGCTAGCTCGCATTCAGACTAGTTCATCTGTTCTATAAATTTGGTCACATTTGTTTTTGGAGCTTCATAGCGCCGCAAGAAAACATTAAACGGTAAGGTTTTTTACTTGGCTTGCCTCTCTCATGGTCATGCTTTCATATGGGACTGTCTAGAGGTATAACGTACCAGTGTCAATCTGTCGCAATGGGTCTCGCAGTGCATGCAGCATGCACCGATACTCCATTAGAGAAACATATATAAAAAGCATGTTTAATATTTATTTAGCATTTAGCATAGCTCATTACGAGGACTCCGTAATTCTCCAATCCTTAAACAAAAGACGAGCATAATGCATGGCAAGAGATACCCCCTTAGACCCACCCCTCTCCTCCTGGATGTGCATCGGAGTTAGGTAGAAAGCTAAGACCATGGCACTTATACAACTATTTCAAAGAACGTTGTCGCAGAATCGATTGACAACTGACAATAGGAGACCACAAGGGACGTCGGTACTTTTTAATTTTACTATATTTATTCATGAGCTAGAAATAATGGAAAGTTATAGTGCTTAGAAATGAGGTTATTCCGGGAGAGAGACCCTTGGAAATAAATTCGGAAAAATTAATTTCCGACCTCGCTGAGATTCGAACCCACGACCTTCGGATTTGTACTACCGATGCTCTACCAGCTGAGCTACAATGTCAGACTGGGAGCAGGCCGGGGTGAAATAGATGTTAGGTCGCGGTAATTGAAATGCAATTATGTGAATATGTAGACCGCGTAGCACTTTGAAATGCATGAGCTAGAATAATGGAAAGTTATAGTGCTTAGAAATGTTTATGTTTATTCATGGTTTAACTTGATACCGCGGTAAAACTTTTCACGCTTTCTTCAGTTCTGCAAGTGAATATGTGTATTTGATGGTTTTCTCATGTAAACATATGTAAATAAATGAATTCGAGTTTACATATATTTACCAACATCCCTTGCGGTCTCCTATCGTCAATCGTCAATCGATGCCACGACAACGCGACGTTTTTTTTTTTTGAAATAAGTGTATCAATAAATGTTTTGCAATAGGTTTCTTCGTTGCTTTTTTTTTTTTTTTTTTTTTCTTTTCTTTTCTTTTTTTCTTTTTTAACTGTCCACTCTGGTCCTAACCAGCCGAAACTCCATGGGCCTTTGGGTTTCCTGTGTTATTTTAAAGTTTCTAATGGGCGAAAGCCACAGGAATCTCAGACAATTGGGAGGACGGTGTTGTAAATGTGGAAACTTTCACGTAGTTTTTGTCGTGTAGTTATGTCCAAACTGATAATAGAAGGCAATGGTCCTTCTACGACTGTCATCCTTAACGATGGCTACAAGATGCCGCTGTTTGGACTTGGTGTTTACGCGGCAAAACCCGAAGAAACTGTCGATGCTACGTTAACAGCGATTCAAAATGGCTACCGACTGATAGATACTGCAGCTTTGTACGGGTAAGAAGAGAAAAGTCTCCTTTCTTTGGACTTGAAACTCAGATTAGCTGCATTTATAACTTACATCTTTATTCGAGGAACGTTTTTTCACTCGACGAAAACGCAGGGACATACGTCTATTTACATATTTAAATTTGCATGCTTGAGGGGGGAGGGGAGGGGTAGTCTTACTGTACAGCACTGTTAGGTAGTGGTCAGGCATGTAAAAACAGATATCCAGAATCCAAGTGTAGTTTGTGATATGCATTCACTAGGAAACCCTGAAAACTTCTGCTGCTGCCTTGTTACTATAGTGACAGGTGGGGATTGAACTTGTGTATGTAGCTTTTGTATGAATAGGAAAAGATATTTTGTAGCATTCTTTGCTGTTGTATTCTATACATGGTAAGGTTATTAAGGCCTGGACACACTTTTGATGCGATGTCACATAAAATTGGTTAGGTGCAGTTACCAAGTTCTATGTTCATTACTTTATTGATGTGGTCAGTGGTATATCAAATTAATCACATTTCATTGGCTGAGAGCATCATGCCTTTGCAAACAATGTCGCAGACGTGTTCACATGAAATGTGAAATTTGTTGCCAGTGATGTCACAAAATTAGAACTAGTTTCTACTTCTGCAATGTTGCCGGCATCATCATGCAGAGTTGCAAGGGTGTTTACATGGTGTGGTTTTTCCTGTCACTGGCAACATCTCATCATGTGTCCAAACCTTTAGTCAGTTAAGCATCCAATATGACAGTGAATTTTGGTGGGCCTTTAAAGCATATCCCAAGCAGATTATAAAACAGCATACATGTACTACAACTTTTTAAAATAAATTTTATGATTGTTTATTGTACTATGCTGTACATCCAAATCTACTATATCTTCTGACTTGTTATGTCTTACTGTTACTCTCTGTTTTACTCTAGAAATGAAGAAGAAGTAGGAGAAGCAATCAAGAAATCAGGCATAAAGAGAGAAGACATCTTTGTTACAACTAAAATACTTCCAGACAAGGAAAACCATGGATATAATGAATCTATTAGAGCAGTAAAAAACAGCTTGGCAAAGTAAGAAATTCACTAGTTTATGATTCTCGAGTCCAGGCACTTTGCATATTATTAAATATACAGCTTGTTATCCTTCACTGCACATGAAAACTATAATGTTCAACACAAATTGTCCCTCAAATTTGATCCAAAGAAGCAAAACTGAAATTTGTTTTGGGTCATACATATGAAAGTAGCCTATATTCAAATGTGGTTTGCAGATTTATTCCCCATATTACTAAATAATAAAAACAATATTTGTAACAAAAAATTAATTTTCCTTCAACAACAGGCTCAAAACTGGATATGTGGACCTTTTCCTCATCCATTCACCATCACCTGGTAAAAACATCCAGACTTACAATGGTTTACTAAAAATGAAGGAAGAAGGCCTCATAAGGTACGTAATAGTTCAATTTTATTCACAATATTTTAAGATTGCCAAATGCATTCTTTTTTCACTGTAAAATTTGGAATGTGATGAATTTATGAGAATCATACATGTATGTTGGGGTTTAATCAGGTTGCTAATTTATTTTGCAATGGCTAATTGTCTAAAATCTAAAGTTTGATTCAACATATGATGCATTGGCTTGTGATGACCCTAAAGCTCGTAAGAATAAAACTAGAGCACATTTCATATGATTGTGAAAAGCTTGCACCATGAACTCAGCTGCGACATGGTCAAGGCACAGCAAGGCACATCAAAATTCTAGGAAACATCCACACATATGCTTGTAACACTGATTGTGCCATGAGCTCTTCACAGTCATATGGAGTCTGCCTAATATTACTGTACATTTATATGTCATGTCCAGTGCCTACATCTAGATTACACATCACTGTTTTATTTAAAATCTAGTTTCTTATTATTGTCATATGGGACAATCACAATAGGCTCTATTGTACTTATTGCATGAATTTAAGTCTAAAGATAAAAAAAAAAATGTTAGAAGTTGATTTGTTAAAGGGTAAAGTAAACTAAGGGGAAAACTATCAATTGAATGAGCTTTGACACATTTTACGTGTATTATGATGATGCATTAAGCCTCGTGGTTTCCACATGATTGCAGTTGATCACAACCAATGGCAGACGATCATCAGTGATCGTATGGAAACACTTTTCTGCAATTCTGCAATGGTCTGCAATCAGATGTGATCTGCTGTGAACTTTTCTGCTATCCTGCAATCAGGATGTAGGTATACCATAATATGGCAATTTTCCTAAGATGCACTGCTCTCAAGCTGTAATACACAACAGCTTCTTGTTTTGACAGTATTCTCTATTGAAAAATCGAAGCTCTCAAAATAATGGAGGATGTAAGCTTTATGATGTTCCCTTTTTCTGAGTATTTTTCTAACCCAGAAGTGGTGTTGCCTATTTAATTAAAGTAAATTCTAAAGGGCGGAATATTTGATCCAATCAAAGGTTCTCCATTCATGATGGTGTATTCTTCATGTGTTATTTTGTAACTACCCCTTAAGACCATATCAATGTTCAGCAATCATGTGCTATCATATGGAAACAGTGGATCTCTGATTGTAAGAAATCCTGTTTTTGATTGATTCCAGCACTCCTGCAATCGACTGTGATCATCTGTGATCATATAGAAACCAGGCTTTAGCAGCAAATGCCACTTGAGATACCTTTATTTACTAAGTACACCAAATTATGTTGCCACACTTTTTGCATAAATAAGTTTCTTACAATCTGTACCAATTGTGTGGGAAAAAAACTAATAGCAATAATATGAAATGTGACCCTCTCTATGTACTTTTACACTGTGTGATTTTGCATGCACCTGGTTATGCAGTGTGTAGCAGGGTGTATAAAATCAACCTTAATGTAATGTCAGGTGGGGTGTGATGTTGGTGTGCTACTTACTGCTATGGCCATAATTTCAATACTTAGACCCACCATTATATTATGTGATTCAAGTTGTTTGTTGGTTTCCCCATTAATTCCTTCAACAAACTGATCCACTTTCAATTCCAATTCAAGTATGGAATGAGGGTTTCAGGCTTGTTGTCCTTAAGGCTTTAAAGTGTTAAATCTCATAAAGATAAATGTGATTTCTATTTATTAATAGACCTCCTTAGCTTGGTCATGTTTCCCATTTCAGCCCTGATGTGTCATTCCCTTGGGTTTCATCTCTTTGTTTCTTGGAAAGGCTCAAGAAGATATATATGTTATTAAATGGCTGGGAGGTCTGTATTAAGAAAATATTTGCCCGAGGTCTTGAAAACGGACCGAGGGCAAAAATTTCTCAATATGGACTGACCTAAGCCATTTAATAATGTTTATACCGATATTTTTTAACAGTCTGGAATCCCTTCTAGCTAACATTTTAGTGAGTGGTCTGGATAAGCCGGTCCATACTGAGAAAAAACAGACTGGCTATAACAACCAATCAGCATGCACTAGGATTCAGGACTGGAAAAAATTAAACATTAATGTGGAGGAGTCCCAAACAATTAAGAACCTTATTCCCAAGAGGATGACACATGGTCTGAAATGGGAAAACATTACATCCAAGCTGAGGAAGTCTATTAAAACTTTCCTAATTTATTACACAGGTCTGTTGGTGTGAGTAATTATAGTGTTGAGCATCTAGAAGCACTATGCCAATCTGGTCGCCCAACCCCAGCAGTCAATCAGATTGAACTGAATTGTTTCTGGCGTCGAGAGGACATTGTCAAATATTGCAGGGAGCATGGCATAGTTCTAGAAGGGTTTTGTCCAATTTTCCGCAGCCGTAAAAATAATGATCCCTGCCTAGTTGAAATGGCAAAAAGGTAATGGAAATTGGGACCAGAAGTAAAATTGTCATAATCAGGTTTTGATGGGGGTTATTAAGACCCCTCTCATTAATATATTAGGGATGGAGTTTACTACTAAGTAAGACTGCACTTATGGGCATTGACCCTTTAAAAACTGATCATTTATCATAATAACTATATAGGACATTCTTCCCAATATTAATTGGATTCCAAGCAAGGCTTCTTATGATGTTTGATTTATTGGTGTTATTGAAATATCAGATAGAATTTTATGATATTGTTACTGTAGATGCTGTAAAATTCAAGGATAATTTATTGGAGGCCTCAGGAATTCCACGTTGAATTCCACTCGAAAAACGATATCGCACGAGTCGCTTTGCGACTCGTGCGATATTGTTTTTCTCACGAAATTCAACGAGGAATTCCCTCGTCCTCTCATGAATTCTCCTATATTATTATATCCATATCCACTGGATATGAGCAATCGCATGCTCTGATTGGTTCCTCTACTACTAGGATATCAGCTCATACATCCCGTGAGTAGAAAAGTAAACAAAATGGTGGAGTGTTTTGCTGACTTTCTTTCAGTTTTTAAACTTGAAAATAATTAAAATTCTATGATTCTCACAATCCAGTGGATGTGGATAATAAAACAATTATTCCACTCAATCTCGTCGTACATGGCTAATAGCTGACTTTGCACTGCATGCCTCATTGGTTATCAGCTCATGTATGACTCAATTTCATGGAATAATTATTAAATATACAATGTATTATGGAATGAGATGGTATTTGGAGACTGGACATCCTATACTGGTTATCTACTGTATTTCCTTATAAAAATCAACATATAGATCAGGTTGCCATATAACAATTCTAACATTATGTGTATTACGCTTGGTAAATGGTTAATGATGTATTTGTGTTTCTTCAAGCTAGTTTTCTCGGAAAAAATTTTTTCCAAGAAAACTAGCTTGAAGAAACACAAATGCATCATTAATTCTAACATTGTTGTAAAAAGTGCATGTATGATCAATCCCTGATAATGTTCTTAATGTATTTTACAGGTACAACAAGACAGTACCACAGCTTTTAATCCGTTGGAGTGTTCAAAAACAATATGTCACTATCCCAAAGTCTGTTAAACCAAGTAGGATTATAGAAAATGCCCAAGTGTTTGATTTTGTTATCAATGATAAAGACATGCAAGTATTGGTAAGTGTTCTGTTTTTATGTGTAGATTATTAAATAGAATATTGTACAATACAGTATGTGTCATGAATTCGATGGGATCTACATGTAACAACAGGCAGTTAGTACTGCAAATGCTTTAAACTCTGCAAACACTACAAACACTGCAGACACTACAGACACTGAAAACACTACAAACAATTCACACACTGTAAACACTACTGACACTGGAGGCACTGCAAACAGAACAGACATAGCAAACACTGCAAACACCCTACAGACACTACCGACACTAAAGACACTATAAACTCCCCCTACACACTGCAAACAGTCCACCCTGCAATCACTCCACACACTGCAAACACTGCAGATACTGCAAACACTGCACACAGTGCAAACACTCCACACACTGCCAAAAGCAAAAACTACAAACACTACTGACACTGAAGACACTGCAAACAATACCAACACTGAAGACACTGTACACACTACCAACATTGAAGACACTGCAGTACATACTACCAACACTGAAGACACTGCAAACAGTACCAACACTGAAAACACTGTACACACTACCAACACTGAAGACACTGTAAAACACTACCAACACTGAAAACACTGAAGACACTGTACACACTACCAGCACTGAAGACACTGTACACACTACCAACACTGAAGACACTGTACACACTACCAGCACTGAAGACACTGCAAACACTACCAACACTGAAGGCACTGCAAACACTACCAACACTGAAGACACTGTACACACTACCAACACTGAAGACACTGTACACACTACCAACACTGAAGACACTCTACACACTACCAACACTGAAGACACTGCAAATACCAACACTGAAGACACTGTACACACTACCAACACTGAAGACACTGAAGACACTGCAAATACTACCAACACTGAAGACACTGTACACACTACCAACACTGAAGACACTGTACACACTACCAACACTGAAGACAATGTACACACTACCAACACTGAAGACACTGTACACACTACCAACACTGAAGACACTGCAAACACTACCAACACTGAAGACACTGCAAACACTACCAACACTAAAGATACTGCACACAATACAGACAATTCCCAGGTTGACAATCTTGCCAAGATTTTGTTAAGATCTTAAACAAGATCTTAAACAAGGTCCTGCAAAATCTTTTGCAAGATCTTACAGCATCCTGCAGGATCCTGCAAACTCATGCCTGATCTTGCAAGATCCTGCAGGATCAGACCTGATGTTGGTAAATTTCTTGTCAAGATCTGGCTTAATCCTGCTTTGTCTTACCAAGATCTTGCTTCATCTTATCAAGACCAAGACAATATCTTGCCAGATTATCCATGATCTGGCAAGATCTTCTGTGATCTTAACAACAAGTTCAACCTGGGTCCACACACTGAAAACACTCTGCAAACTGCAAACAGTACTGACAGATATTGCAAACACTACACACACTGTAAACACTACAAACACTGCAGACACCACTATAAACACTGCAGACACCACAGACACTACAAACATTACAGATACTACTAACACTGTAAATACTGCACACACTACTGACACTAAAGACACTATAAACACCACACACACACACACTGCAAATACTCCACTCTGCAAACACTCCACAACCTGGAAACACTGCAGATACTGCAAAGACTACAGACACTGCCACTGAAGACATTACACATATTACAAACACTGAAGACACTGCAAACACTAGAGACACTACAAACACTGTAGACACTGCAAAACACTACACAGGGTTTGTGCTACTCCTTAAACTTCTTGAAAACTCTTTGAATTTAATTCATGTTTTTAAGGGCACTCGAAAAGGCCCCTTGATTTTTTAAATTTTAGCAAAACTCCTTGAAAACTCCTTGAATTTCTGCTTTGATTTATACTTTGCAAGGTCCTGATCAGAAATAGGTTAAGTCATCCAAATTTTTTGTATTATCAATTTAAATGCTGATCATGAAAAGCATTTTTTCTAAATCAATTGGCCTACAACTACTTCCAAAATTACAATATCTACTGTCAGTAGATAACACCCAGGGTGTTACTTTAATGTAATGAAATTTATGAAAGTGCATTATCGAAGTATCATTAAGTTAAGGTGATCAAATAAAAACAGTGTGTAAAACCATAGCTAAACATACTCCTTAAATTCATTTTTGAGTCCGTGCATACTCCTTGAATACTCCTTAAATTTTAACTGGATACCTTCGCATGAACCTGGCTACAGACACTGCAGACACTGCAGACACTGCAAACACTACAGACACTGCAAACACTACAGACACTGCACACACTACACACTGCAAACACTACAGACACTGCAGACAATACAGAGACTATGGACACTGCAAACACTAGACACTATTGACACTGAAGACACTGCACACACTACAGGCACTGCACATACTACAGACACTGCCAACACTACAGACACTACAGAAACTGCACTCTGCAAACATTAGACACTGCACACTGCAGACAATACAGACACTATAGACACTGCAAGCTTTACAGACACTGCACATACTACAGATATTGTACACACTACAGACTGTGCAAACACTACAGACACTATAGACACTGAAGACACTGCACACACTATAGACACTGCAAAGACTAAAGACGCTGTACACACTACACTCTACAAACACTACAGACACTGCATACGCTACAGACACGGAACACACTTAGGGCAATGAAGATACTGCCAACACCTCAAACACTGCAGATACTGAAGATACAGCAAACATTTCAAACACTGCAAACACTGCAGACACTGCAAACATTGTGGATACTGAAGATACTGCAAACACTGCAGACACTGAAAACATTGCAGACATTGTACACACTGCAGACATTTCAAACACTACAGACACCTCAAACACTGCAAACACTACAGACACTGTGCATACTATGGATGTTGTAAACACTGAAGACAATGATACTGCCAACACCTCAAACACTGCAGATACTGAAGATACAGCAAACACTTCAAACACTGCAAACACTATACAGACACTGAATATACTACAGACACTGCAGACACTTCGGACACTGCAGACATTGTACGCACTGCAGACATTGTACGCACTGCAGACACTGTACACACTACAGACACCTCAAACACTGCAAACACGGAAGCCACTACAAGAAGACAGTGTGACAGTGCAGGTGTTCATGTAAAAGAGTTTTTATTATAAACATTTTTCTAGTTAGGAATGCTAAACAACATCTTAATTATTATTTATTATTTTTAGTTAACAATGAATGGTGTTTGATTCATTTACAGGACAGTTTACCAGCAGAAAAGTGTGCATTTCAAAAAATGATAGATCCATCAGAACAACCTTGGTCTGGTTGACTGGAAGCTGCAGGTCCACCCAACAGGTACATGTAAATACTATTGATGAATAATTTGCAGGTGATAATATAGGAATTAAAACTTGTTAGTACTGAGATCTGATGCTTAGCTGAGAAGCATCTTTTACATGGTTTGTACAGATTCCTCAGTGAAAGCTTCCAAAACTTTCCCAAAACTTTTTCAAAACTTTTTCAAACCCTATTGACTCAAATTTCCAAAACTGCTGACCAAAAGTGCCAGTGGGCATTGATTTGCAGCAGGCAAAAAAAAAAACCCATCAGCATTTTTAATTAATACAATGAAAACAGTTCTTTACAAGGTAGGAGCTCAGCAACTGACAAAAAATCCATAACTTTTCCATAGCCCAGTGGTCGAAAAAGGAATTTTCCAAAACTTTCCAAATCCTGGAAAAATGCATTTTCTTGCTCTAATTTGCTCCCAATGGCTATATAACTACATATAAACTTTCTTCTAGCTAATAGATGTCCACAAGCAGGATGTGAAGAGTACCTGGGTCCTGAAATACCTCCCTAGAGTTTTTGGCAGTTCCAGTCAATAGTGCTAATTCAGGCTCACACGTTGATACCCAATAGGCCAACCATATTAAAGTTCTTGAGTTTAGGATTCAATTTTTATGAAGCTGATCACATATAAAGTTACCATGGTAACACTATGTCAGCTATGATAAAAGCCATTCTTTTCATTAAAAAAATTAAAAACTCAAGTTTTCCACAGTGAATTTTTTTAAGCTTTTCACAATAAAAGTCTGTGAATATGTAGACCACGTAGCACTTTGAAATACATGAGCTAGAAATAATGGAAAGTTATAGTGCTTAGAAATGAG
>WUAP02139459.1:0-26665 GCA_015163945.2 Stichodactyla helianthus
ATCACACCATAGAAAGTGCTTTGTACGGGGTTATATTCACTCGTTGTTTGTGTTAAACACTCACTCGCTCGTACCTCACTCGTTTGTGTTTTGACACAAACAACTCGTGAATATAACCCCTTACGTCGCACTTTCTATGGAGTAATCTATATTTATTACACATTTAGGATGGATATCCGTGTGATAAAGCCATGAATAAAATCCATGTCAGTGAAGTTATACGATATCACTTCATGGTGAACTGTGTTATTACACATTTAGGATGAAATGATCTTGATAGCAATAGAACTAGTAAAAATTTTAAAAACACGAAACAACTTTTTAAAGACATGTTTTGGCATATCTTATGCCATCTTCACTTTTTTTACTAGACAGAGAAGCTATATATACTTATGAATAAATTAATTACAATTAAGAACAATAATGTAAGTGAACCAACAATAGGTCGGGGATAATAAAAAGATAGGATAATTATAAGGTGAGAAATGTGTTGAAGTGTTGGACTTGCTTGTTTAATTCTGGATTGATCTGTTTGATATGAAATGCCTCTAGGATGCATTTAGGATGGATATCCGTGTGATAAAGCCTTGAATAAAATCCATATCAGTGAAGTTATACAATATCACTTCATGGTAAACTGTATTATTTTAGGATTGTGTAATAAATATAGTAAATAAGTAATATCATGGGACAGATATCATTCATGGCTTTATCACACGTGATAAAGCCGTGAATAAAATTAATATGAGTGAAGTGATACAAAATAATGACATGTTGAGAGCTTGATATTGTATTTATTAACTTGTTTTGTGTATCGTATTGCTTACTCGCTCACAGACTTGCTTGTTCGTGACATGATACAGAAAACTTGTGAATAAAAGCGATATCATGCTCTTAACATTTGTAGTAACCTCTATTACTATGCATTCTGATTGGAAGATTCACATGTAAACAATAGGAAGCCATTTTAATGTTACTGCAAACTAAATGGTGACAAGCCGAGATTCCATATCATATGTTTCCCACTCAAATGAAAACTATGCCATCTAAATAAGGGGTGACTGTGTACCAGTCAACATACACCCCCCAGTTAGGGCATGACTGGAGTCTTGAAATTTGATGTCTTGGCAAATAGGAAAATATCCTCAACCCAAGGGAAATGTTGCTGAATCAATCCTCACTGCATTACCCTGAGTTGTGCCCAAGTTGCTGTGAGTGTGGGAATAGGGCATTACATTGCCACCCGATTAGCTCAGTTGGTAGAGCATCGGTCTCTTGTGCAGGAGGTCGTGGGTTCAAGCCCCGGCCAGACCAACACTCAGGGTCTTAAAATAACTGAGGAGAAGGTGCTGCCTTTGTAATAATATCTGCAAATGGTTAGACCTTCACGTGGCTCGGATGATCACGTTAATGGCGGTCCTGCGCATTTGAATATATTCATATAGATATTTGTGCGTTATAAATGCATAGCTTTACCTTTACCTTGTAGAGGAACCTATTATCCAGGACAACTTCAGAATACTCAGCAAATGATATGCACACACTTATTCCCTTATTTTTCTTTTATTGTTATTCCCTGCATTCTAAAAAAAAGCTTTCTACATTCTAAACAGTTGTTGCCAGGTATTCTGAAGTTATTTCCATTATCCTATTAAAATCACATCTTCCATTGGGAAAATCTTGTAATAAAATAATAAATATGATTCTTTTCAATGGCAGATTCTCTCATCAGCTGTAGCTTTTTGTGGTATGAATGGGACAGGTTGTAAAAGGATAGATTTATAGCTATAGTTGTTTTAGCCACACTTTGTGTTGTTTTAGAATATTTTATAACTAGTTTTAAGTGACCAATTTATAGAATACTCTAGCACTATGTTTGCATAACTGTAAAAAGGATAACTTTTCAGAGAATAAGTTCATAAACCCATTAACAAGATCATTCACTATCCAAAACAAAAATCGAGGTTCGGATATAATAGTTAAGCTTAAGTTAGATCTAATAACTTACAATGTAAGATTTGTACCTTAATTAAGCTTAATTAAGCTTAACAACTCTTTAATGTGATTCTTATATTCATTTCGAATAAAACTGTGTAAATTCGAAATAAGAAGAGCATAAAACTGAATAAATGAATATATCCCTTCAATCATTAAAGTGAAAATATGAACACAAACGAATGAATCAGAGGCATCACACGTGTAAACCCATCTTGATATGCCGGCCGCCTTTTTTTGCGCAATAACTTGTGTTTTAGTAAAAATAACTTACCCCTCAACGTAGCTTTTATCTTGAAAATATGCATTAAGAGCCTCGAGTCCCGCTGCAGATTTTAGATCGCCAAATCCCATTTTTGTTGAAGGACTTTCTTGGTATTATGTGAATCAAGATGGACGACGATTCAAAGAGAACGAGAACTTCCCAGCATGCATTTGTATCCTCGACGGTCCAGGACCTCGCTGACTAGATATGTTATATATTGTGCGCAGTTACTTCAAGTGTGCGCAAGTCCCCCCAAAAAAACTGCATTCCGATTGGCTGCGCTACTACAGGTCTATTAGTAATAACCCACTAGTAGCGAAGAGCACATAAAAAAAAAAACAAAAAAAAAGACGTTTTCCCCGCATTTTGCCGAGGTTTTTCCCAAGGTTTTGTTTATTTTCTATGACCTTTTGCCATTATGGGCTGGGTGAAATAGCTCATTCTACCGTGCCTCAAGCTATTGACTCATAGCCCATTTGGGCTCTGTGTCTAATTATTGTTAAATGGACCAAATCCACTTCAGTGTATTTGTTTTCCCATTTCAGATCACGTCATTCCCTTGACAGTATGATTCTGTTTTAGGCTCATTCATATTGTATCTTTACTGAAAAACAAAGAAACAATACCCAAGGGAATGACATGGTCTGAAATGGGAAAACAAATATGCCCAAGTGCATTTGGCCTATTAGCTATTTATTTCATTGGTTAAGTAAAACCACTCTACTACCCAAAAATGTTTATGACAATCACAAAAGATTTTATGAAATGACATATACCTAGCTGGTATGGTAGGTATGTGTAAATTGACCGACACTAATAATGACTGCAAAAGAGGCTATATCATCCTCACATAATAGATGGTAGAGAACATGTTCTATGTAAGAGGTAATTAGCCAAATACAATGGCACCCCTTCCCTTGCAGTTTGTTTTCTAATGTTCAATCCCATTTTATAAGTGACATTCAAGGTTAGTAGAAATAATTGTTTATTACGGTTAAGCCTTAAAACTCTATAAGGATTCCTTACATTCACACACAAGAGTAGACTAAAAGTTTAATCAAATCCATGTTGCCAAGTTGTTACATACATATAGTACCTTAAACCAACTATATTGACAGTACAAAATACCTGATACATAGTTGACTCACAGTTTAACCCTTAAAAGAGTTAACTGTAGAATTATAATAAATTTCTTCTCATTTTTATGTACCCTCCCCACCCATAAAAACAACATTTTGTGTCCGTGAATATGTTGTAGATTTCTTTGAAGCTAAAAAAGTGACACAATAGAATAAGTCATTTTAACAGTTTTTAAAAATATTATGTACCAAATAAATCATAGTTAACAGATTAATACACAGATTTAGGTAGGACATGCCATTATAACAAAAAATAGAAACTGCATGGTTTACAATGCAGCATGCAAAAGTAAAACCACCTATATTCACATACTTTAATACCTGAAATTTTGTGTGTTAAAGCCACTTATTTTGATGGGAAGCTGTCTGGTTTTACAGAAAATGAATGTAAAAGCTAATTTGGCAGCAAAAATCTGTGCATAAAAGTAAGCATATAAATCAAAAGTGGTCATACTTTTGTGCATCTCATTGTAACATATCAATGCCTTTTTTCTATTTGTTTAGAAAAGGCAAGCTTCTGTTTTTAGTCATGGTTTAAGGTTGTGTTGTATTCATTTAGTAGTACATGTAGTAATTGTCCAGTTTATTGGCTTTTAATTCCTATGCACCAACATGCTTTTTCAGAAGATCTGTTGTCATGCTCTTTGGTCTTTCAATAGGAAGTCCAAATGCACGGTCCCAAACAAGAGATGCCAGCACTCCAAGAGCCCGAGAAACTCCAAACAACACAGTGTAATAATTCATCTCAGTCAGTCCATAGTACTGAAAGATTTAGAAAAAAATATTTAGAACTTTTATGAACAGTACCACAGGAAAAAAACAATAAGATTGTATCCAAGGTTGGTTAAAAACATTGGTACAGTGTATATCACTGGTACATTATCAGTATACAGTAAACAGCACAATGTACCAACATTGGTATAATGGGGTTTTAACATTTCAATACTGGTAAATGTGTAACTATGATAAACCAATGATTAACTTGATTTTCCAAAATACAGCAATAATGTGCCAACATTGGTAGATGTATCTTATTTTAATGAACCAATGCAGACCATATTGGAAACATGTTTTTTTTCCTGTGATAGTAATAATGTGAGAATCAAAACACAATGTCAAACAATCAGTACTGTACTCCAGCACACCTATATTAATGACATGCCATAACACCAAAATGGTGCAAAAGGAGCAGTTTTTATTTATTTTTTGCTGTATTTCACGTAGAGCAGATTTCATATGAATGAAAAGCTTGTGGCAGAAAAACGGTTGTGACACAGTCAAGGCACGTCAAAATTTTAGAAAACACTAAAGTTGCGGCAAGGCATGCATATGCCACTGACCATATTATATGAAATCTGCTCTAATACTGCAATAGACCTTTCCTGAATTCACTTGGATGATCACAGAAGAATGGTTTCAAGTTGAGGTTGGCCTTGATAAAAAGAATCAAGCTCAGTCTCCATTGTTTTGTTATTATTCAAGTGAATTAGGGAAAGACGTCTATTCACTTTCTTTGAACTACTGAGATGGAGAAAAGATGTGACTGGTCATGATGCCCTAACCATGATGCCACCAGTGTGTATTCCATGTCACCCCCCGTGTATACCATCTCTCCCCATTCTCTACTTGCGCATACCCATAATGCCTTCTGTTTTTGGGGAGTAGTTATTGTAATTCAAATTTGTTTGATTTGAATGATAATTGTTTGATTTGAATGACAACAACTACCCCCAAAAAACATAAGGCATTATGGGGTATGCTCAAGTAGAGAATACTATAGTATCAGGTACATGTATTAAATTTAACAGCATCAATAAGTAGAAATACTATAGAAAATCCAAAAGAAATCTTACCATGGATTGTAGAAGTTGAAATACTTAGATATATGAAACTAGTAAACCCAAGATGTGGGGTTCGATTCCCACCAAGGGCTTAATGTTATTTTTTCTCTTTATCTATATATATACACTGAATGCATTCACTTTACTTTCATTTCTAACATATATATGCGTACCTCAAATTTACGGTGTTCGGTTTACCCATAGAGAAAAATAATGCCCTAGGATCCCCTACAGTTGCCACATACATTACATTCTCCAGCTGCATTTCCAGCATGGTTGGTCCTTGTAGTGTAGTGGTTAACACATCGGACTAGTAAACTGAAGATAAGGGGTTTGATTCCTGCCAAGGACTTAATGTTATTTTTTTCTCTTTATCCTTTCTATACGAAACCAAAGTTACTAGAATGAGGTGGTTATGAAGCCCATTGTTCTATCTTTTTGTTCACTTTTTTCAACCATGACCGTGCACAAAACAAAAGCATCCTACATACACCAAATTGAAAAAATGTTGTGGGGTTCCAAAGGTTAAATAATAGAAGCTAAGACTGAAAGGGGTTATGGGTAAACAATCTATAAGGTATAAAAAATGTGTAGAACTTTTAATTAATTGTTGTAACTCTCAAACATTGCTTTGAATTCTTGAAGAAAGTAATGTTCAAGAGTTACAACAGAGCCATATGCATATTATAGGCCAGATTTGTTTACCCAGAATCCCCCTTGGTCTTACCTTCTATGATTTAACCTTTTAAACCCGACAACGTTTTATCAGTTTGGTGTATATCAGCCAATCAGGAAATGAAACCATTTGGGTCAGGTCAGTCAAGCATAATAAATGAAGGTAAAACAAAAGATTGTGGATGGTAAAAACTGTACTCAACCTCCATGTTTGCTTCATTGTCAGTCCCTTTGAAGTTTGCCGAGTTTCATAACAATTCCCCTCTAACTTTGATGACACCAAATCTTAGTATCAACTGTATGCATACTTCTTGGAATTCCAATATAAAATGAGCCAAAAATCACAGAGTTCATATTCAGATAAAACAGCAAATTACTTCTACTTGGGACAATGTAGAATTTATGTGATATACTAAATATATATGTACTACATATATGTACTGGGGGCATCAAGGTGGAGCATTATGGTTAGGTGTCATGACCAGTAAACTCTTGTTACAAACCTGAAGCAAGACTCCACTGTGTGCGTCAACATTAGGCCATGGGTTCTTGGCTTTGCCTTGCTCAAGCAGTACATCTGGTACAATCTTGTAAAGCTGACCGACAAGTTTGAACATTGGGTCATTGGGAAGATGTTTCAGAGCAAATTCCCTCTGACAAGAGTAGCGGGGATCTGTCTGTCGAAGCACTGCATGGCCATAACCAGGAACAACTTTCTAAAGAATCAACAAAAACCATATTGCCAAAGCTATATTTCAATATATCAACACGCAAGTGTAAGATTGTGTACATTATGACTGGTCAGAGGATGAGTTACTTTCCTGGTAGCACTCATACACTTAGAATCAATGTTTCAGCTTCATTGGTGGTAACCTTCAGTGTTATGGTCTATTTTTACATGTGTCAGCTTGGTGATGGTTGGCCAATGTTCAGCAAATCATTGCCCCTTAACCAACCAATAGATGATAGTGTATCAGCCAACAGATGGGCAATGAATGATGTTAATCTTAAGACTTTTGGAGTCTTGGTTTATGGAAATTCAATTTTCCTCATTTCAAATCAAGGGGTTCTAATTTGTTATGTCTTAAAGTTAAAATTAAGAGCGTGCTAAATTTGCTCCTGAAAGCTTGTTAAGTATAAATGCAGATCAGCTCATGACAAGTTTTCACACAATTTGAGCCTTCAAATTTGAGCTAGGTCAAAAGTGATTTTGAAATTAAAAAAAAAAAGGTTTTGGTTTGCTTTTCATTTCTTTAGAATTATAAAATGTGGTAAAGTGCTATGATTACATAAAACAGGAATTCATAAGACTTGTACTCACCCCTCCCTGCAGACTATCCAAGATGAATTGCCTGACTTTTTCATCTGATGGATCAGGTCCAAGCTCCTCACTCAGTTTTGTCAACCATATCAATACTTCCTACAAAGAAAGTTAATCACGGGTTTTGTCAACCACATCAATCCATGTACTTCCTAGAAAAAAGTTCATCATGGGTAAATGTCTTGCTGATACACAGACACAATGCTCCCCTCACAGTGAATGGTCAAGAAGAAATAAAAAAAAGAATGATACATGCAAGAAAAGAAATTTCTTGGGCAAATACTCAGGCTTCCTGACATGTAACGTAATACCAATTATGTGTTGAAGGGAAAAAGCATGTAAAGGCAGGATCAGAAGCCTAAAAAATGACTGTTGTTGTGTTATAAAAAGTAAATCAATATCAGTATAACCAAACTACCAGACTATCACAATCCCTGCATTCTGATCGGCTATGCTACTACAGGTCTATTAGTGATAGCCCACTAGTAGCGAAAAACAAATCAAAACGATGGCCTTGTGTTTTGCTGAGGTTTTGGTGAAATTTTGATGTTTAGATTATTTCTATCATTGTCTGACTAGTTTGTTTATACTAACTATACCTCTTGCCGTCATGGGCAGAGTCAAATAGCCTACTCAGCTAAGCCTCATAGGTTATTGACTTGTATCCTATTCAGGTTATGGGTCTAAATCCCTAAAACATGTCAAAGACTTTTTGAAAGCTTAAAAGCAAAAATGCTAATTAGAATATACCTGATTGGCCAGTCCGTGAAGAGGTCCTGCCAATCCATTCATGCCACTAGCAAAAGAAAGATATGGATCTGACAAGGTACTCCCCACAAGATGAGTTGCATGTGCACTGACGTTACCACCCTCATGGTCAGCATGAATAGTCAGATACAGGCGCATAAGTTCAGTAAACATTTTGTCTTCAAACCCCAGCATGGCAGCCAAGTTGGCTGACCAGTCCTTGTTTGGATCAACAGGAACAACTTTACCATCTTTGTACAAGTTACGGTAAATGTAGGTGGCTAAAGTTGGCAGTTTCGCAATGAGCTCCATGGCATCGTCAAATGTGTACTGTGGGTTAAAATAATGTTAATTAGGGCCATACATTGTATGCGGTGGTTAATACAAGGTTCTGTGAATCCAATTGCCCTTTGGTAATGCCTTTGTTTTGGATGATGAAGAGGAAGGAGGTCTGTTGAAGTTGAGGGCACCTAATGGAAAAAACCTTTTCTTCAACTATTTCATCTCTAATTTTCCATGATAGTCAAATTTTCCTGTCATTCTGTGCCCTTGTCTCTCTAATGAGTACTTCAGTAAAAAAAATATGCAGATCTTGAGGTCATTATGTCTAAATCGAAGGGAAAAGCTTTTTTGCAAAATAGGATGTTTTCATGATTGTGTCATTTTACTACCACTAAACAGAATGCTATGTTATTCAGATTTTTCTACTCTCCTAAGAATAGACAATTAGTAAAACTTCCCTGATGACAGAAGCCACTCAAAAATTCCTGGTAGTTGTAGCAAATTATCATCCATCATGCAAACGCCCTATTAGCCTCACATTGAAATGATACTACTGCAACAGGTACAGTGTGAATTAGGCTCAAGAAAACACGCTTGACGGTGATAACAAAGACAAAGGAGGTGCGATAAATTCCTGCACTCATGTGGTTGCATTCCTTTTTGTTTTCTGTCCTTCCCGAATATTTGCCTCAACTACAAAGGCAATCTCAGTGGCGGCAAGAACAGAAAACGAAAAGGAATGTGAGCACATAAGTGCAGGAGTTTATCACACAACCTTTGTCTTTGTTGTCACCGTCGAGTGTGTTTTTTTGAGCCCAATTCACACTCTACCTGTTTAGGTAGTACAAACAGAGCAAAATAGCTTTTGTTTTCTGGTCATTACATGTACATGGAAAAGACCATGACTGTTGATTTTCTTACCCTCCAGTATTCATTCTTATTTACTCCACTGCTGTATGCCTTGACAAATTTGCTTTCACTGTTCATTGCAGTAATTGCAGCACTGAACTGACTCATGGGATGTAAAGTGTCTGGGAAATTGTTCAGCATTTGAACAACATGTTGAGGAAGATCTGCTTTGGCTGCCCATTCATGGGATACATTATCTACCTATAAAATTAAATCACAAAGTAGGCTGATTTATACCTGGGTTGTCAAATTTTTGATTAATCATTGTAATTTGCCCAGTAGGTAATTGAACCTGGTTTTGTATTAACAACTGACTTCAACTCATTGAAGAATCACACTCTTACCAAACTTTGGTTTACTCTGGATAGCATGGGTGGCATACATACATTTATTTTCTGGCAAGGAAATTTTATGCACTCTCATTGGCCCATTTGTGGCCCATAACTTACGGTACGGACCATTAACCTTATTTTTGTGTTTACCTTGCCATATAATAAATATCTTATTAACCTTGCTTGCTCAATCTATATGTAAGTTATGGAACCTCGTTTTTTTCACTTTCTTATGGCCTATACACTACAGGCTTGGACCATAAGGAAGTGGAAAAAAACTTGGTCCATAACTTATTGTTAAAACCTTGTGCTCTGTTAATAAGAGGTATGTATGGGCGACAAGATTTGCCTCTTGCTGATGCAAATGAGAATCTATTCCCAAACTTAATGCTACACAAGAGTATCTTT
Source organism: Stichodactyla helianthus (assembly GCA_015163945.2). Taxonomy (NCBI): domain Eukaryota; kingdom Metazoa; phylum Cnidaria; class Anthozoa; order Actiniaria; family Stichodactylidae; genus Stichodactyla; species Stichodactyla helianthus. The sequence goes on from WUAP02139459.1 coordinate 9,915, forward strand.
GTTTGTTGGTTTCCTCCTGTTTTGTCTCTCTCCACACAAAAAATACTCAAGTTACTCTATTTATCTGTTATGCAGGATTAGCCTTGTCTTTGTTGTAGAATATTCAAGTGTTTCAGTGAAGGTCTATGGAATTTCAAAGTGTTTGTATTGTTTTATCCTTTTTATTGTTGGTATTTATGAATATTTTGACACTAAAATGAGGTTACCCCCTGCAAAAAGGAGTATTTAATCTAGACTTACAAGCAGTATCTTATTAATTTGAAAAAGGTCTGTTGGATTCAGTAATTTTAAAGAGCCACTCTGTGAAAGTCACACTGAAAATTTGTTATTCCTTTGAGTATCTATTCATTAATTTGATAATGACCTGTCACACTGAAAATTTGTTATTCCTTTGAGTATCTATTCATTAATTTGATAATGACCTGTTGTTTGGTTGGTATTTCTCCTGTGATTAGGAGCCAAAACAGTCCTTCAGGCAAAGGTTCCTCTCCTCCATCAGCCCTTGGAAGAAGCTATCAAGATGAAAACAACAGATTTTTATAATAAAATGGTTATAAATATATCATATAAACCATATGTATATTTAACAATTACACTAATCGTTCTCATTTTCCATGGGTCAATAGATAGTCAACAAGGTGTAAAGTATGGTGTACTATCCCTGCCAAAATTCATGGTTTGAATTTGAAGTACATCAAATGAATTTTACACTCGAGTTGAATATTCCATATCGCTGTTTTGTATTTTATATGCTTCATCAAGGTTTCAACATACATCCTTTCTATTTGTCATTGAAGTTTTATATACTTATTTCAATTAAGTTTGTCACTTTAAAACCTAGAAAGCTGAGACCAACAGGAATTATGGGTAGATACATAGATTTATATGTTTCTACCATATTTTTATAACTATTTTAATGGATTTGAAATCTTTTGCCAGTCAGTTTCACCTCATGTGTCCATTCGAAAACTTAAATTTGTGTCAAGTGACATTACTTGTTAATTAAGTATATTTCCCATGATCCTCTATGGTCCCAGCTTTGTAGGTTTTTGGTGACTAACTTTCTTGAAATAAGTATATTCGAAATTGTCAATGATTCATTCGAAGTCCACGCCATGAATTTTTCATTTGAGTTTCAAATGTATTTTCAACTCGACGTTTTGAATTGAACTTCACGCTTCATTAACTTCGGTTGACCTTGGGGAAACCTCGTACCCAGAGCTCCTCAGTCATCATTTTTGGTATGGTTCAGTCACAGGCAGCCCAAACAATGTTCCTGAGCACGATTTATAAGAGAATGTATGGGGCTTGGTATAGAAATCAAAAATAAATCATTTGTCAGAATTAACTACAACAAAACTTCTTGGAGTCACAGTTTGTACTCTCATCAATCCTCTAACAAAGTTTTAGTGCTGTCCAGGCCTTCTTAACTGGGAGTTTTCAATTTTTGCTCTTTTGCTTAGAATCAAGATGTTATTATTATAGATACTATGAGATTCAAGGAAAATTCATTTCCTGACTCGGGAATTCCACGTTGAATTTCACTCGAAAAAACGATATTGCAAGTTCGTCGCTTCGCAACTCGTGCAATGTCATTTTTCTCATGAAATTCAACATGGAATTCCTGAGTCAGGAAATGAATTTTCCTATAGAATAAACTGCTACAAAACAGAAAAAACTTTAGATTAAGGTGGAAAGCGTGAGAGAGAGCGGTTCACATTACACGCTTGGATGGGAGAATTTTGTGCCAGCTGAGTGTGACTTTCAACCAATCAGAATACAGCGTGTAATCTGAACCGCTAACACTTTCCACTGTCTGTTTGAACCTAAACGATCACAAGCTTGAGAAGAAACCAAATTTTCGACTTCAATCGAAGTTTTTATAAGGAAATATTTGGCTTAGTGGCAATTTGAAAACATTTTCTTATAGAGATATTATTGCTCCTTCAAAGTTTAGAGATTTTTTGGCGGTTTGTGCAGCGAAAGTAGGCAATTTTGGAGATTTTCTAGCGACAGGTGGTAGAAAATCGATGCTGAGTTTTCAGCCTTCCCTTTATTTAATGTGGGAAAGAGCAAAAATTGAAAACCTCATTACGAAGACCCAGACAGCGCTAAAACTTTGTCAGAGGATTGATGAGGGTACAAACTATGACTCCAAGAAGTTTTGTTGTAGTTAATTCTGACAAATGATTTATTTTTGATTTCTATAGCCCCATACATTCTCTTATAAATCGTGCTCAGGAACATTGTTTGGGCCGCCTGTGACTGAGTTATACCAAAAATGATGACCGAGGAGCTCTGGGTACGAGGTTTCCCCAAGGTCAACTGAAGTTAATGAAGTGTGAAGTTCTTTTCAAAACGTCGAGTTGAAAATACAAGTAGTTGAAGTTGTAATTTGAAACTCAAATGAAAAATTCATGGCGTGGACTTTGAATGAATCATTGACAATTTCGAATATAAAACTTCAATGACAAATAGAAAGGACATAGGACATATGTTGAAACCTTGATGAAGCATATAAAATACAAAATAGTGATATGGAATATTCAACTCGAGTGTAAAATTCATTTGATGTACTTCAAATTCAAACCATTTTGGCGGGGATAGTACGCCATAGTAAAGTGCCAAGTTGACTATTTGACTCTCAGAAAATTAGATGAATAGTTGAATTGTTTTAGAAGAAATCTACTAGAATCAATAAATTTAGTATCAATCCAAAGGTAGTATGGGCACAAGCTAGCAGTATTTTTCACCCTTATCAATGGGATAAGGGTGAAGAATACTGCAAACTAGTGCTTTTACTATCTTTGAATTGATAACAATATTTATTGATTTTAACATTTTTTTAGCACAAAATGCTGGCTTTTTTGTTACTATCTTTCACTCATTTCATGGGTTAATGAAAACCACTCTAAGATGCTATTGGGTTTCTACTAAAATATATAATACATTCTTGAATCAATACCGACAGTAAAAATAATGCAGTTTAACAATTTTGTTAACTTACTTCCTGACATTGAGGAATAGTGTAGCCACGGAACTCAATACCCTAAGAAGTAAAATAAACCTTAGTGTATCAATGGATAAGGGTGAAGAATAAGCTAGTGCCTAGTCAGAATAGTGTTAAATGACTGTCAGCTGTTTATCAGTAGTTAGTCATTTATATCTGCCAGCCATTTGTTAGTTAAATGACAAATGTAGTGTTAAAATGAAGTGACAAATTTAATTTTACTTCATGTAATAAAAATGTTCAAAAACTTTTATAATACTTATATGTAATACATGATAAGTGCAGGAATAAACAATTTATTGTTCTTAAAGTTAATTTGGGATCACACTACACTTACCTCATTAGGATCAAGATGAGAAGTTTCTGTAACTAAACCTTTGATTCCTCTCATGCCACCATAGGCCTGTCAGGTAAAAACACAATTAGTGTATGTTATCATAAGGTATTTTAAAGTAAAAACTGAATGCTAATAGTCTTGTTTCACATTCTATGAAACTGTTGTTTTTATGACTACAGACTCATTTGTCCAGAGTTAGCCTCATTTATAAGTAAGTTATTCATAGATACTAGGTGAAAACCTGTCCAATTTTAAAATTTGGTATTAAGTCATATAAGTCCTTCAGTCATATAGGTTGAACTTCACAATCTATGTGTGTATAAAAGAAGTTTGTAATATCACATAATCACTGAAGATCAATCCAAATAAAAATTAGATTAAGCATTTTTCCAGACTGCTGACACTTAAGGGAATTTGGTAGTAGCACATTTCTAGAGGTGTTTTCTGAAACCTTTTAAATTGCAATTATCTAATATTTGGGCATTTCTAATTTGCACCTATTTCTTGGCTTTATCCATTAATAAACATGACTAGAAATAAGTGTAATATGAGGAACTATTACAAAATAGATCTACCTGTTGTTTTACTAGTATCATAATAGAAATACTCCTTTATTGTTTGCATGACTAAACAAAGGAAATTGTACAATTAATGTACAATAGGCCATTTTCACTAACAGATCATGTGGCTTAAATCAAACACCAGTGTCAAAATGAACTCCAGAAATGGAAAGACCATCTCAATATTTGTAAGGTGAAGTTTCAGCTCAAAATGTTTGAAACAGGAGAAACTGCATGAAATATAAAATTGAAAACTTCATTAGGATTTGTATGGGTAAATGCACTGGACAGCAAGCTTGTGAAAACATTTGATTTTATATTTTATGCCATTTCTCGGACTGTGTCAAACATTTTGAGCCGAAACCTCACCCTCCTACTAGTATCGAGATGCTCTTTCCATTTCTGGAGTTCATTTAGACACTGGTGCTTGATTTAAGGGGGTTGGGGGCACATTACCCATTGCAAAAGGCCTATTAAAAAAATATGGAGTTGTTAGCACTGAATGGATAAATTCCAAAGCTAAATTCCACTATTATCTGCACTGATACAGAGGTACTGATATGCATAAAAATATAAAATTATTGAAAATAGCTTATGATTTATTTAAACAAAGTCAAAATTAAAATCTTCCAGGAGTTTTCCAGGGCCCTGGAAGACATTTTTGAAATTCAAGGAGTTTTCCAGGAATTCCAGGAGCAGTGTGAACCCTGTTTACAGAAATAATCTAATCTATAAACCATTCAACAACCATTCTTGTTCTAGTCATTTATGTAAGCCTTAAATTCCTTTAATCTTTAATAGTCATCTCTCATTATGAACATGAAGGAAAAAAAGCATAATTTTATGTAAACAAACACCTTATTAGCAGTGTCAAAATTAAAATCTTCCAGGAGTTTTCCAGGGCCCTGGAAGAGAGTTCAAAATTCAAGGAGTTTTCCAGGAGCAGTGTGAACCCTGTTTACAGAATTAATCTAATCTATAAACCATTCAATAACCATTTATTCAAGGCTTCAGTTGCAAAGCCAAGACGTCCGTTTTTAAAGATTTTAATGTCAGAAACAATTCCACAATTATGTTTCAGAATGCCTGACTGCAATTACAGCATTTTTAAAACCATTTCTTATTCTAGTCATTTATGTAAGCCTTAAATTCTTTTAATCTTTAATATTCATTTCTCATTATAAACACGAAGGAAAAAATCATAATGGAATGTAAACAAACACCTAGGCATGTATTGTCTAATACTGATTTAAACCCTTAGGGATTAAGCTTAACTTATTTTCTTTTATACCTGATCAATAGTGTATTCTCCAAGCTTCTCGTTCCCATATTGCTTTCGAAATTCTAATATTTCTTTCTGTTTTTCCGGGATTACACGTTCTAGGGTATCTTTAAGACTCTGAAAAACAAAAAGATATAGTACATACAGTTCTTAGGAGTATATTCTGTAAAAAATCTTTAATATTTAAAATATTAATAAAGTGAGGATTGTGTTATACCAATATATAATTGTACATATAAGTACACCACAGATATGTTGCATTTTCTTACCAAAGACTTTGTAGATTGATTCCGAGACAGGACTGACGAACACCACGTTCCTTGAAGAAGTAGTTGCTGAATCAAAACGAAAGAAAACATCATCAAAAGTAGAAAACTCGACCAGATAATTGCCCAGATAGATCAGTCAAGAGGGAGGACCTCGTGAACGGGTCCTGCATCAAAATGACCCTCAATTCTGCTTCCGTTTTGAAAATTACAGAAAAAAACTGCATTGGTACTGTTGGGGAGGGAATAATGGACTTACCCTCGAGTGACTTAGCCGGGAAATCTGTTTCCACGTCTTAAAAGCGTTCATCTTTTCTTAGTTGAAAGATTTTCTTTGCAACTTCAGCAGATGCACTAACCAAGGCTTTGTAACCAACTGATCTAATGTGACGTCATCACAGGAACTGACCGGGCAAATCAGGAGACTGGTACTAGCACAGGCAGCCCAAGCAATGTTCTTGTGTACAATTTACAGTAAATGTATGTTGTGAATCTGCTATGATACAAACGTGCATTTTTAAAAATAAATCTTGACGAAACTTTAATATGTTGTTTATTGTGTCTTATTCAGCCAATGTATGAAGTTTGAGCTCGATCCGAGGCTTTTACTCGAAATCTCGGAAAATGAGCCTCGTATCGAGCTCAAACTTCATACAGCGGCTGATTAGACACAATAATGAACATATTAAAGTTTCGTCAAGATTTATTTTAAAAAATGTACATTCGTATCATGGCAGATTCACCACTATTTTACACAAGAACATCGCTTGGGCTGCCTGTGGTACTAGTTATTTTATTATTATATTAAAAAATCAAGAAATATTCATTTACCAAAAATATTCAGTTCAAAGGAAAGACTTAAATTTGATTTTTGACTATGTGTCTTTAACTTCCATCAAATTGAAGAATTTTTTTCTTATTTGATTCGAAGAGGGATTTCAGTGATTTGGGGCTCCTGCCGAGTAGTGACTTGAGATCACTTCCGGTTGAAATTACTTGAAACTCTACTCTAATGGCCCGGAGCTGTGATGCAATAGGTGTTTTACAATTTTTCTCTTTAGAATAGTTTTTGTCTTCTTAATTCCTTAAATGGATATCGTATTTGATAATTCAAGCGTTCAATCATCGGTGGAAACTCAATCGAAAAGGTAAAACTTCATAGTTTTTGTGCATTTTCTTACTTTTTCTTTCACTCGATTTCACTGCACCAAAACGGTTTTATCGTTTATGTTTTAGTTACAAAAGAACTAACTTGTTTATGGTTGTCCAGTGAGCTTGCTATTATCCAGAATAATCATCTGATAATTGTTGATCATCAATGCCATATAGATTCTGCCTTTCTCTTGTGTTTTTCTTGCGACCTTGCAAACCTACCCCGCTTGATTTTAATCGTGTTTTTCTACTGTGTGCCATGTAAGCTTATGGTGCACTACGTGGCTCTTTGTATACATGGAGATTCAGTAACTAGTCACTATTTGTGGAAAATGTTCAGCTCTTTCTACACATCATGATGCTAGTAGATTGAAGCTCTCATATTTTTGTTAATTTCCCTGTTACAAGCAACGTCGCATCGTGTGTCTGAGCCTTAAAACAGTTCCACGTACGTATTGATGGATTGCACGTTACGTCACCGCGGCCATGTTGGTGGTATTTAACAATAGATTTCTCATTAGGTCCTTTTGTCTATACCACCAACATGGCCGCCATGCCTTTTGTCTTTTGATCCTCTTGGGAATGTTTGCAATCGAGCAATTGATTGATCACGAAGTTTTCAAACATTGTACTACCCGTCCCTCTGCATTCCCTGCTTTAGGCCTCTGTTGACACCCCACTTCATCATGATGTTAGAGTGGATTTCATATGGCTGGCAAATAAAATGGCAAATTCACTGTAACTATAGTGATACTTCATGTTTACTAACAAAACCATTGTTATGTTAACATGCCAACCATGTTCACAAAAACTTTTCACAAGTTGCTTTGCTTCACCAGCCAACCAATCTCTGGTTGGCACATGATTGACAAAAGCTTATGTCACATGAAGTATTGCTATACTTTTATTAGCATAAACTTAATTATACATTGTGATTGGATGATTCTCACAAAAACAATGGGAAGCCATTTCTGTACCATGGTATCACTGTACCATGTTGGTGCTGTACATTAGTACAGTCAGTACTGTACATTTCCCACTTATACAGAAACTGCACTAACCAGCTAGTATCTGATGTGAGTATCAAAATCAGATAGAAATGGAAATAGTGAATTGGGAAAGAAACAAGTAATGTATAGTGTATCAATTAAATTACACATGTTAATAATTGTATTTTATAAAGAAGCCCAAATTAAATTTATTAAAATGATTTTTTTACTTGTAGAAATAAAGATTTGAAAGCTCCAGATAGCAAAGACATGAGCATCAATGATTCTGGACTAGAGGCTTTAGATAGCACAACTATTACTGCAACAGAATCAACACCACTCCTGGATACTGAACAAGAAGAGGACCATGGCAGACGTGGGACAATTGTATCTTCTATTTTCACTTTGGTATCCACCATGATTGGTGGAGGAGTTCTATCACTACCATTTGCATTTCAGCAAGGAGGTTTTATAATGACTTCTTTTGTACTGTTTTTTGTATTACTGGCATCGACACATGGTGGATTTTTAATTATAAATAGCAAGAAATACTGTCAAGGACGGATCAAGAATGTTGAAGATGTGGGAAGAATAGCTTTTGGATACAAGGGAGAAGTATGTAGTAAATATTATATTAGCAAAGCCTTAGTTAAGTGTCTTCAGGATTGATTTTGATGCAACCTCTTAGTATTAATCTGTTTTTTTCCTTTCAGGTCCTTACACAGATTGTACTGATTATTACTCTGTTCCTGTGTTCAGTTGCATACTGGATTCTTATTACAGATCAGGTTTGGTGCTTGCATTATGATAAAATGATCAATATGTAGTATTTAAAAAATGAGCAGCAGTGTTTTGTCAAATATAAAAACCCGAGGTGTAGCCGACTTAAAAAATGTCTAGGTATGTTCTCATTTTCTACTGAATTTTTAATGACTTAATTTGGCAGAGAAAATCCCAGTTAAAGTTTATGCAAATATGAAGACAAATCTATATCAGATATAAAAACTCCTTCATGGTCAATTATTTTTATTGTGTTTTGCTCATTAATTATTCATGAGTTATTTAAATATGTTTATAATGTAGCCATGATATAACATGCAGTGCTGTGATTGGTTAATTTGCATGCTAACTGATGTGACCCAAGACGTGCACACCCATATATGTATATTGAGAATTTTGTCAATATTTTTCCAAATCTTCATGCTATTTTCATCTCTGGCTGTGTTATAAAAGAAGTGGTTCATGTATAACCATCATGAAGTGGATACACTTGAGAGGCTGCTACCACTTATGGGTTTCCAATCAAGATCAGCTTAGGTTGCAACTGGCTTGATTAAGCAATCTCCCACATGCATCTATTCCATGATGGATGCATGCTAAGAGTGAACCATTTCTTTAATGTGGATGATAGTTATGATGTGTATATGTGTTCAAATATTTAAGTCACTTAACCATGGGCCTTGTCTCTTAACCTTTGACCTTAACCTGGAGATTGCAGGACATGAAAGAACTTGTTGTTCCAGCAGCACTGTTTCTGAATGATCTAACCTTGAATATATCATAAAAAAACAATACATTTTCTTTTTGTATTTTTGTTAGCTTCAACCAATATTTATTCTCACCTGTGGTGCCAATTCCTTCTGGTCCAAGAAGATTGTGGTACTCACCATACCTGTCTTGATTATTTTCCCCATAACTTTACTACGAAGCATGAATGCATTAAAATTCACTTCATTTTTAAGGTACAAGTAATAATTGAATCATAGTTATTGTATGTTCTGTAACAAACACATGCTTCACATGTGCTTGTATTAACATGGGAGGGGGAGAAAAATGGCCTCTGATTGCAGGGTAGTGGCTACTGGATTTTTTGTAATCATAAAATTAACATAGAACTGGTATCCCTTTCCCATTTCTTATCTCAATTTGTGGGATTAATTGCATTTGGAAACCACAATTTTTTATGATGTACATTACTTCCTTAATTTGAAAGTCTAAATATTATGAACTAATTAATTTCTAGTGTCATCTGTGTGATGTTTCTTGCTGGTGCAATAATACATCAGTCTTCAATGTCCCATTTGGGGGGCCCAGTTGATGATCCTAAAAATCCTGTCAAGTGGTGGCCTGAAAGTTTAGGGGGATTCCTTACTGCTGTTTCCATCACAGGCTTAACATTTGCCTGCCATTTCAACATTCTTCCCATGCATAGTGAGCTCCAATATCAGACAAGAACTAATAAAAGAATCATACTGTATTCAGCTATGGGAATCACATATGCTTTGAATGTGGTAGTGAGTCTGTTCGGTTACATGCAGGTTTGTACTGTAACTGCATCTTCAGATGTTCTTCCCTTGGAAAAAGAGGTTTGAATTTCTGGGAGGGGAGAGGATAGAGAATGACAAGAAGAGAAAGAGCTGTGATCAACTTTCTATTATCTCTTTTCTTTTTCCTCTCATTCCCATTCTCAATTCAAATGTTGTCTGTGACCCTACTCATGACTGAAAAGTGGAGAAAGGCAAACACCTTATTGCTACACCAGCCTTGGTTTTCACTTTATGGGGTCTCAGTGAAGTATTTGAGGGAAAACAAGGATTGGCTAAGAGAAGAATGCAAAGGATATCAAAACAATAGAATTATGAAGCAAACAATAGCAAGCAAAAACAAAAGGCAAGTTGCTTCCTTTTTTGGTTTTATTGTCTGTTCATTTTGTTCTCTCAGCCAATCCTTGCTCTCCTTCAGCCAGTAGTGGATTACCCCCCTTATGTGCTACCATAATTCTCACCAGTCTCATCTTTTGGAAAATTCATAAACTACATGTATCAGCTTTATAAACCCAGTTACATAGTGTATATATACATTGAACATTTATTTATTTACACATATTAACAGATAAGTTAAGCTACATACATATTGACATAGTTATATATGAATTGAATTACTTATTTATAAAAAGAAGATAAGAAAAGAAGAAATAGAAAAAGTGTGTGTGGTTGCCAAAATAGTTAATACTTTCTAGTCAACAACCACCCAACATTCATCTGTTACCTACCCTCTTGTCACACAAAGATGATCTTGTTTTTTTAGTTTCGCCAGTACATCGACCAGGACATCACAAAGAACTATCCTCATTACAATATAGTGTTAACCATTGGACGATGTGCTTTATCAATGACACTGTTGCTCAGCTTTCCTCTTCTCATATTCCCATGTAGAGATGTCATTAATAGAGTAAGAAAAAATTATAAATATTGCTGGGTGCTTTAAATTTGTGTTTAGGTAGGAATGAAGTCTTTTAAGGTCTAGGGGTATCAAGTCTTGCTTACCTTTCACATGGGAATCTCAGACCTGTCACTTTGTACTTTATAAATGGCTTCAGGTTACAACTTACAGGAATCCATAGGCTTTCACTAGTCTGCTGCAGCTAGTGCATTCTTGGACCGTTAACTCAGCTAAATAACACCGAACAAAAGAATAAAAACTAGCAGACTAGCGATTCATTTGAAGCACTTTGAATTAAAACTTCAATTTCATAGGTTTTGCCTTTTAAATTGGTCTATTACAGATATATTTGTTAATTTATTGTTTTTTTTCTTGGCAACAGCTAATCTGGAAGGAGCATTCTCCTGTGATAACATCCAATTCCATTTCTCATACAATGATTTACATATCAAACGTCACCATAACTGGACCGTCTCATCTTGTCTGGTTTGTGGAAACAGCCTTCTTGGTGTTCATTAGCTATGTGTTGGCTTATTACATTCCACAGGTGAGGCGTTTTCATTTGCTTTGTTGGTAAATGGAAAGTTAGCAAGATTATAGTGAAAAGATTGAGAAGAGTGTCCAGCCACCTTCTTTGTGTATCCAGGAAAGGGGTGCAGAGGGTGTGCACCTCCCAGATATGAGCAACTTACATTTAATTGTGGATTTAATGTGATTTACCTTTGGTGTATAATTCCCAACAATAAATGGTGAACTCCCCTAAAAAAAATTCCTGGAGGTGCACCCCCTAAAAATCCTGGAAATGCACCCCCCCAAAAAAAAACAAAAAACAAAAGAAAACCTGGATTTACCTCTGAATGAGCAAAATAAGTGTATTTGAACTAGCTATGTATTATGAGAGAAATACTTGGAGTAAAGTAGTGCGCCCGTTATATAAGCAGTAGAAAACTTTTTTCCTGTGTTTGCATAGCCTGATATAAATACTCGATGTTGGGAGAATTCTCGACAGTTATGCACACCGACATCGTTCGGGTTTGCACAACTGCCTCGAATTCTCCCAACACCTCGTGTTTATACCAGGTTATGCAAACACGGAAAAAGTTTTCTATTGCTTTTATAAAATAACTTAACAAAACCGTGTTTACATACTCTCATGCAAACACACCTCTCAGACAATCAGATCGCGCGTAGTATTTAGTATATTTTATAATATTGAATAATGGTAATGATTCTGCTTTCTTTGTATATTTTCAGGTCGCAATGGTGTGGGGCTTCGTTGGTGCCATTGGCACGACTCTAACAATCTACATTCTACCCCCAGCTTTCTACCTTCGCGTTAGAGTGCACCCATCACGCCCTGACCTCAAACAGGTCGCAGCGTGGGGTTTAATGATCGTGGGATTTCTAGTCTTAATCGTTTGTACTTATCAGTCTGTGATGAATGTTGTAACACCTATTCAAAAAAATTTACCGCCAAAATCAAATGCGACACATTACCTACACCGTAATTTATGATGAACATTTTGCTCTGAAGAGCGTTTCTAGAAAAAGTAGAAAATTACTTTCCCGATCAGGCAACTTTTCCCGCGCCGTCGCCCTGCGCTTTCGTGTCCACCAATTTAAAGTAGATTAAATAGGAAGAAAATTGCGCGCAGTCACAGAGAGATTTTATATTTATGAATATAAAAATACTTTATCTTTAAACAATATATACCGCGCGCTATGATTATTCTTTTTCATTTTATTGGGGTACTTTTAAAAGACATGCTTTATTCTTATTGATTCGAAAATACTTGTTTTATGATATTATTATATGACGTTATTTTATTTCATTTCATTGTATTTTATCTTGGTCAGATGTGGTTAATCGGGGAACACGATTTCTTTTTATAACTATTTGCTTTTATATTGAAACGAGAATCAAGAAAAAAGTTATAAACACATTATTCGAAAATGAATTTGACAGATGTTAATGCGACTTACTAGTAATTGTTTCTTAAGTCTACGCTATTAGGGAGCATTTATAATTTATATCAGTAGGGGGCTGTGCGCATATTTCGTTTTTCTCTTTGTTAGTTGACACTTTCCCCAGGGCTTGACGCCCTACCCCTTCGATATTTTCAGTAAAACTGAAATAGTTACCGTACAAGATTTTGTGCGAGTTTGAAAAATGTTGGCACACAGCAAAGGTAACGACATCCTATAACTCTTTTTGAATTTAAAAGAATTGAATGAAAAGCATATTTATACAGAAAAGAGAAAACGTAATAAAATAAGTTTATCATAAGATGCTTTTCTGTTGTTCTTGATGTTATTGTCAGTTATGGTTTGTGTACAAGTAGTGTTTGTAGGTGATACATCCCTTTGTTTCGTTTCAACGTTATTTTTTACCTTCAGCTTTCTGAATCTGGGCACTGAGGGATGGGACAAAAGATACTTTTAGCCTAAGGGCGCCAATGGACGGAACATGATAGTTTCAGTTCAGTATAAACGAGTCAGAACCAGTTGCCTGTCAGCTGCGTGCTACCAGAGAATGAATGTCGTCGAACTTCTAAAGACTCTGCAAGAGGTACGGTGAAACACTCTTAAAATAAAGCAAAATATTCAACAATTATTGTTTCCACATTACCCGCTGTGATAGTCTAAGCGGAAGCGCGAAACAGCCAAAACTAGGAAAACCGAAAGAAGACTACTTTGACAGGCAGGAAGAAAACTCACCTCTGATAACACTCTCTGGCCTGGGAAGATTTTCTGGATAACCCTCGACTCTCGCACCATCAGAAAGCTCAAATGTTTGGTTCTCGCGTTTTTGGCTGCCTTCCTTTTCGGAAAATCACATGTAAATTGACTACAAAATAATCAGCTTTTTTTCTACTTCAATTAAGAAAATCCTCTCTCCCCAGTTCATCAGCTGGATGAAGTTTGAAATGTCCGCGAGAATCGAAGACTGACTGCGAGTTTTCAATACGAAATTATTGTTTTGACTTTTAAAGGAATTGTTGAACTTTAGCCAAATTGAAAAAAGCGAAAACAACGAGGTTTCGGATAATTTTGTGAAATTTAACCTGCGCTACCATTAAAACGAAAACAAAACATTCCTCAAAATTTTTCTTATTTACAACAATATTTTGCTTCATTAAAGTTAAGAGGTCCATTTGGATTTATTAGCTCCAAGGGATTGAAAACAAAAGAAAACTATTTGCTTGCGTTTTTTATCAGCCGATTTATGTCCAATGGGTCTTAAGATAAGAACCAAAATATTTTCTTAGCCGACCATGGCGAGCAGGCTACGTATTAGGGCATTTATTGATCTACACCCATAGTTTCTTGTGCATTTATGTCCACATAGATCCAGAACACTGACACAATACGCAGAACTCACGGAAAAAGAACCTGAAGTCGCAGGTTGGCTTAGGTTGAGCCTCGACGACTAATCCCTAGTGAAATGCAGCCTCAAAAATATACATAGCAACTGACAATTGTCTCTGACATTTTTATTACTATTCACCAATATTAATAATGTGACACCAAGAATTTAATGATTTCAAGTTTTCTCGCATATCTGCTTGCTAAGTGCCTAGTGTTTTGAGGCAGCGCGATGGCACCTGTGTTCCATTTATCAGGGATCTAATTCTTCGTTCACAAGTTCTTGAGGAGGTGCAAAGCGTTTCACAGATCCCAACACGATGCTAGGTCTAGCGCGCTGCACAGAACGACTCAGCTGCCAGCTCCGCCTAAACCGACGTCCTCTCTTAAATACACTTGAAGTTCGGCACAGAAAGCAAGCCAGCAGCCATGACAATATCTCTATATATCCCTCTCTGAATTTATCGTTCCTTATGATGAAGATTATTGGATTTAGAGCTGAATTAAAGAAGCCACACCAGTAGGCTGCAACTCCCAAGCCCCTAGGGAGCTCAAAGACGTCCTGCTTTGAGCTGGCCAGAGCTATAAGAATTACAAATGGTGCCCAACAGAGTAAAAATAAAATCAGAACTAGCAGAAGTGTGAATGTTATTCGTCGTTGCAGACGAATCACCTCTTGGCCACCTTTTGTGTATTGAGCGATTCTGGTGGAATGTTTTTGTACTGCAATAAAAATCCTTATATAAGCATATCCCATAATTAGCAACGGTGTAACGAACGCGAGTAACACGAGAAGGAGAAGATAAAGACGTTCGGAGACGCGCTTTGGGAAGCTAACACCGCAAGCTAGAGTGCTGGAGTTGTAAGAGAAGTGTCCCCATCCGAAGATAGGTTGTATTGAGACCAGCACACTAAGAGACCACACCGATGCGATCATTAGCCATGCACGACGTATGGTGATGGCTCTTGAAAGCGGCTTGACTAGCGCATGATACTGCTCAATACTCATTATCGTCAGGGTAAATATTGATAAACAGAAGAACAATGATCCCAGGAATCCATGAAGCTGGCAAAAAGCGGAACCGAACACCCAATCTCGAGCAATACTCGTCACCAGGCAGAAAGGCATTGACAGGAGAGTGACCCCAAGATCACCACAAGCCAGGTTAATGATGAACATGTACCTTGGAGTCTGCATCGAGTAGTTTAGATAGACGACTGTTATGTTGAATATGTTGGTCAACACTGCTACTGTCATGATGACGATGAGGGAAGCGGCTTGGATGAAAGCTTCGCTTTGGCTGTAAACAACACGTGCTTCAACTACACTTCCATTGGCAACAGTGTTCGTCATGGTTGTTATAACCACTATCCCTGATGGTTAGAGTTCTAAACTTCGTTGATTCAAAAGTTCCTACGGGCGAATCTTGTTCTATCCTTTTGAATTAGGATTCAACACGTCGATGAACACCCGCATGATTTACAAATCCACGCCACCAATTGGGTAGCATCCTGTCGCCTCAGTGCTAGTCCATGCAAGTTTTACTTACGGTTCTAGTCAGAGATAGTGATGTCATATGTCATAACAACCAAACGCACAAGATTTCAAACTCTTGACAGATTAGAATTAGATAAAGTTGTACGGCGTCTTTTGATCGATGAGTCGGGCCAGATGATGACAAATGCGTTATTTCTCAACGTTTCTAAGTGTTCTAGTGTTCTAAAAGGAACGACACACTAGTTTTCTAATGTTTCCTGTAATATCAGGTATAAACTGGGCTAGTAAGAATGGCCCCTGGGTATCATACACTTGCTTAAAGATGATACGGGGTTAGTACTTCCTTTGAAGACACTCCTGTAAGATGAGAGAACAAAAAAAGAATTCAGCGAAAAATGTTGCCAAGATACCAAAAGACCCTGTTAGCCTTTTTCACTGAAATGAAACGGCATTTTCATCGAACAATAACCAATTTAAAACCTACCATTTTCCCCCCTTCTTCAAACTTTCGTTACATTCAAGTGTGTGAGAGAAGCTACGGTTGATTGTCTTGTAGTGTTGATGGATCGAGGCTTGGAGTAGTTTACCCAGCACGACTCAGCTGAATATATTACAAGCGCAAAATGAAACAAGCAGGTGAAATGTATAATTCATACTCATTAATGCCGCAATAAATGACAGGCGATGAGTCTCAGCAAAGACTCTATTTAAACAGCAACACGGATACTGCGTTCAAGTGGCCACGAGGTGACATATTTACTAGAAGACTAAAAGTCCTGCGAACTCGATCAAATAATAGAAAAATTATGTTAAACACTCACTACATCTGTAGAAAAGAAAAGGGGAGAAGCCGAAGCCTGAACGACGATCAAAAAATACTTAAAACAAAAGACAAAACTAGTAATTAGTGTTTTATAATTAAGTAAAGGAGACAAAGTATTGAATACAGTTTTCTTATATTCGCGCTTGATATTTAAATTTCCAAGTTTATACTGTAGAAAAGAAAAGGGGAGAAGCCGAAGCCTGAACGACGATCAAAAAATACTTAAAACAAAAGACAAAACTAGTA
>WUAP02139471.1:0-12467 GCA_015163945.2 Stichodactyla helianthus
GCTACAGATCACAGTTTAAACTCTTGTTTATTTTTACCACTGAAGGTCTTACAAATCAACTCGTTGCTACTCGCTTAGGGCTGATTTACACGCTACGTTTTGTCGGCCCGATGTGAGTTTTATTGTTTTTAGCACTCTTTTTCCTTTCAAAAATCGGGCCGGCACAAGAAAAATCTGTTGCAGTGCAACAGATTTTTCAGAGGCGGGCCGATTCTTTCGTTTTTCCATACAAAACCTATCAAAAATCGGGCCGACAAATCGTAGCGTGTAAATCAGCCTTTACGCGCTCCTTTTCTCTCTCTCAACTCAATTTACATAATTGTGGTTATGTCATTACGTCACTTCCGACAGGAAAACTTATATCTTCGATAGGTACAATCTCCACGAAATTTCCAATGTTACTAATATCTGTATAACAAGTTTGGCAGTTAACCCCTTTGTTTCAAATAAAACAAATTTTTCACAAGCGTGATGTCACATGAAAAACCTCAATGATCTGCATGAGAAAAAAGTTAATATGTTCTTGATTATGAACGGTAAATCGTAAATCTTTCCTCAGTCCCACCTAGCCCCTCTTCCCTGCCTCGGGCCGGCTGGTGTCGTTATTATCCTGTGTGGGGAGAGAAAAGCTAAGCTAAATCGAGTTAACCCGCCTACACACAATGCCATGTAACACTAAAATCGATATTTAACGCAAAAAAATACCGAGTTTGCAAAGACGCTAATTAGGATAGTATGTAGAAACAATTTATCTCGGTACCCCTTAATGGCATCTTTTATCCCCCTTAAATCATATTAATAATACGCGATAATGCGAGAAGCGTTCAAATAACACTTCCATCAAAGCAAAAGAATCAATAAACGCCAATAAAAGTATAATGGAATAAGATTTTATAAATAATTTAAAAATTATTTATAGCAAAAGATTGTATAAAGGCATCTATAGCGCCAATGATTATAGCTAGCATATGAAGACAGTTCTCATCCCAGAGTCGCTAGTTTCGGATCTTTATACGTCGTGTGTCCAGCAACTAGTAAAGTCATTTAAAAAAAGACCAAGGTTAATTTTGAGAAAGTCTATTTTGGCGTCAGAACTGGCCAAATTATTTCTTAACTGACTGCGAGAATTCAACTTGAAGATGCTGCTAACTTTTCTGTCCGTGACGTTGTTGTTCCTGTCTTTCCATGGAAGTGAGAGTAACCCTCAATTGTATTTGCAGAAAAACGTGGTAAAAGAGCCAAGTATTATCGCTCCCCTAATGGTGGGGAATTCCAGCGGAGAATTCAGGTAAGTAGTTTCATGTTCTAGCCGGATTCCGTCCGAAAACTATGTAGTACTTGCCAATACGGTGAGTCGTGTGCTACGTTGTCAGCTTTCCGGTTTAATTGAAGGTCTCTCTCTCTCTCTCTCTTTTCTTTCTATTTTCATTTTAAACAATCTTGAACCTTGTTATCACCATAGCTAGTTGTACACACTGTGTCGTTTTAAGCAGGAAAAGTGGTATCGAAGTTGACTAATCCAGAGGGCGAGTTCAGAGGAGACTGCATGATATACAAAAGCGCCCCGCCGACCCATACAGGAAGCAGTTTAGTTTTGCGCATAGTCAATTGTTTTGCTTTGGCGCATTTGTCGATTTCATAGTGATTCTGCAAATTGCCGAATTTCTTATATATTTGTATTGTTCGATGGAGACCCATTGCGGACCTTTCAAAAGCGAATATTTCGTTTTCTTTCCCAGGTGCGCATAAATATTGATCGACAGAAGTGAGTGGAAGGGCATCATGCCTGAAGTATTACACTTGACCGTCTACTGACTATTTGATTGACATGTTAAACCTCCCCCCTCGCACTTCCATTGACTCCACTATATTAGGAATCAAATTGATGTGACATCGATCTTTCTTAACACATACAATTAATGTTATTTTTCCTTTCTATAACTGTCAGAATATGGCTAAAGCTGTAGATGGAAAGAGGGCCATGTCGCTCCTGGATCAGAGATTCGGTGGAAAGAGGACGCTACATGTACAGCATTAGTTTTAGACGCAATTCTTGTTTAAAATTCTGCAGAATAATAATAATAAAATAGATAAAGTTTTTGACAGTACAACACGATGGGCTGCATTCACGGAAATTGGATGGCTCGGGTTGAAAATGTTGTGTTGGGAAAGGACCGCTCTTAGTAGATCTGGTACCATTCGTTTATTGGTAACTTGACTAAGTCGACGACTAGAAGACGACTAGTAAAACGACTAACAAAAGGTTTACAATCATGCTTATTTATAACAAAGCTAACTAAGAATACAATAAAATGTCACTGAATCAACGAACTAGGATGTTACAAGTCAGAATGTGATTGGAAATAGTCCGTAAACATGAGAACAGCACTCTAAATTAAAGTAAAGGATAAAGATAATAAGCAAAGACGAAAATACTAAAATATCATAACCAAGTGAAACTTATACCAATGAGTAGTACGAGATAAGATTAATATGACTGATCATAAATATATGGTACTAATTCAAAGATTAAGACTTAAGAAAAGTTAAAAAGTTATAGTTTAAGGCAGGTGCAACTTGAAACGAATATTTATGATGGGAGGAGCTACGACTCTGGAAAGGAAGGTACCACGTACATCATGACTCACCAATTTAATATCCTGTGAGCCAAGGCCGAAACACCTAAACCTAACACTTTATACATATAACAAGTGGCGCTAACGAGAAATTAGCAACATTGTGTGCTGGATTAGATGGTGATATTTCCGTGAGAAACATACGTAACTCGGCAACTGGGATAAAATTAGCGAATTTCTGTTTCATAACAGTTGTCACGATGTAGTATAACATAAGTAATTTCTAAAACTGCAGCTAGCTGTGAGCCATGGGCTTGCCTTCTTCATTTTAATTTGTCTTTGCCCGCGCCATCAATGTAAAACCATGTATTCCAAAAAATTTGAAATGAAATTATAAAACATAAATATACATTTTAATTTTCTGAAATCCGCTAGACGTGTGGCCCTTCACGCGCATCCCAACCTAACCCATCTCTCTCTCTCTAGAAGCTATTACCATTGTACTATAAATTCACGAATTATAAGAGACCGGCCACTATTTCACGCCTTCCCCTGCCCCCCAGCCAACAAATAATAAACGTTCCCATAGAGTTTTTAGTTCTCTGGTTTCTAGTCATTTATTTGGTGGAGGGGAGGGGAGTAGCTTGAGTCACGCGGTTCAAACATGCGGCATATGCATGTGAACGCAACTGAGTCACAGAAACACCACAGTCCTACAGTTTCGCTTGGCTCCCGAGAATGGCGTGTATCGAGAAATTTATAAATGAAAAAAATCAGTTTTAGATCATGCGCACAAAGCACAAGAAAGTTAGTCGCTCAGGAAGTCCTAAGTTTCATCCTCGATCGTTTTCTTTATCTAATACACGGCGCTGATAGGTAGGTAAGTAGTGAAATGCTTATTTCAACTTGTTTATGGCCTGGGGGAGGGGGTGGGGGGTCGGAGGATTTTTTTTGGGGGGTTTACAAGGTTTTGCAACGAGTGTGAGGGGATCACCAAAAACGACAGACAGTAGGGGGTCACATAAATTTGTCAGTAAATTTGTTCGAAAATTAGGGGGATTACTTAAGTCTCATAGTGCCTCGGGGGGGATCAGATAATTTTTATGGTGTCATATCAAAAATCCTCCGACCCCCTCCCCGCCCCTCCTGGCGATAAATAATGACAGGTCCCTTAGGTAGGGCTACCCTGATTAATGCCGTGATGAACTATTTCTTGATTTCCAATTTTTCCAAAACTCCAGAGTTCTCCGTTATACAGGGTTAGCCTTGTTTTTGTGTAGAATATTCACGCGTTTCAGTGAAGGATCGTTGAATTTCAAAGTGTTTGTATTGTTAAAGTCATGCATTCTTCGATCTTTCTTTGTTATTCATGCATATTTTGACACTGAAATGAGTCTTACCCTGTAGAAATGAGCCTGTAATCAAGAAACACAGCGGTATTCGGCGAATTCGGGAAAAAAAAAAAAAATCGAAAAAAATTCGAAAAAGAATTCGAAAAAGGTGTATTCTTAATGAAAGTACTATCGTCTTTTATCATTATAAGGACAGATTTTTTGTTAATCAGAGACGAAGATATACAAAGTTTCTTTGATAGCCTTCTTTCTATTCTCAGTGAATAGACAGTGCAGTCTCCTAACTAGCTCAGTTTTTTGTTTGAAGCGGACTTTTTTATCAAGAACTGAACGGAAAATTATGATAGTGCCGGGTGAACTTTTTTCTGTCCATCCTGTCTGATCCGTTCAGGAAATTAAATTTGATATATATTTTAACCTATTTGAAACATAAATTTACTTTCGTCAATCCCAACATGCAGTTGTTACCGCGGCGAGAAACGTGGTCACTCATGGATTTTTCATTTTCATTTTTCAATAGTTGTAGCAGGCGTTAATTTTTTTAGAAAGCGAAAAGAAAGCTTTAGGGGATTTTCCCTTGAAAGACGTTTTTTTTTTCCCGAATGACATAATTTAATTTTTACCCGTAAACAGGCCAATGAGCTTCGAACATATCAGATTTACTAATCGCGTCGATCCAACCCAGCAAAAGACACAGTTTTGAGAATCGAAAGCGAGGCTAGCGTCGTGACGTCACGGTTTTGAAGGCCTTCGCCATTACGTCATGTGACAAAAATATGCGTGCGTGAAAGGCGCCCAAAGCAATAAGCTTCTATTTATATATATATTTTTGGTGACAATTTTTGAATTTTTCTTACTAAAAACCAGCCCTATTTATTTCTTAAAAGGTTAAATTTGAATTACAAATCGTAAAAGTTAAGATTTTGAAGTTTTAGACGAGTTTGTTGGCGTTCTTTGGAAGACGACTTGAAGGTAGTTCGATCCAATATGGAGTCGGACGACAAGCCATTCGTTTGTACAGCAGCAAATTGTGGTCAGGTGAGAGATCCGCGGCTTCTAACTGCCTATTGATACTTGTTCCTGGGGAATTATTGAATGGTTATGGTGATTTCATCTCGATGTCGTCACTCCCTGAGCTGTATGCCTTACGTAAGCCTCTGTCTATCTGAAAATTTTCCCTATGTCCACATTTGTACTTGCAGAGATTCGCTAACAACGATCATCTTGAAAGTCATAAACAAAAACATCAGTTATCGCTCAAGTTGCCTGGGCTCCTAAAAAGTAACGATATTCTACTGGCAGGTAAGGAGAACGAGGAAACGAGAAAAGCATAATTTTTTAAAATAACAACGTCTTTTGGTATAACTTTGTAGGACTTCGTCGATTTCGTAGTAATTTACAAGGTTGCCATTGAAGTGTTGAGCAATACTTTGTGTTCTAAACATGTTCAAGACACGACAACTAACTCTTTCCCCTTACGTCTAAATGACAAGGGGAATCTTCAGGATTTTACGAAATGCTTTTGTAAACTTTTTTTCGGCTTAAATTTATTTATCGATGATCAAACCTTTTGTGTCGAAAATTACAACACTGAAAGTTTTCGAACGTGGTGCTATTGTAAACAATTGCAAATTAATGTAGCGTGATTCCAATAACTTTGGTATTGTTATTTATATCCTTCAGTTCATATCTGCTATAAATAAAATAAAATTCGCGTTATTTGGTTATTTTCAGGAAACTGTCACTAGACGGGTTCTGGTGTACATCAATTCTTATTGCAATTATTAAAAATTTAATAATATATTGCGCTTTCAGTAATAGTCTTAAAATGCTTTTACTTTCACTTTTGCATACTTCTCTGGAACTTTTAAAAATGATTCTATCAATATTCTTCAAAGAAACAATATACCTTACCCTGCTACTAAAAAACAAAAAAGAAAAACAAAATGGAAAAACCCTCTGATCATCGGATTTTTACCAATTTGATGTTTATTAATATAGGTTGATTTTGATGAGCTTTTTGTTAAAAGGGGAAGTCATCATTTTTTTTCCAAATTGGGGAAATCTTTCCTTTATTTGTTAGTCATCTCTCTATTTATTGGTCTTTAGGTGTTTTGCTATTTAAGACATATAAGTTGTAGAGTTGTTTTTTCATTATTTTGATAGTGTGCATGTATTTTGGAGGATGCATATTGAGTGCTAGCAGTTTATCAAAGTTTAGTATTCAACCATACAACAGAATGCTCTCTTTAATACCTTTCAGATCAAACACCTACTCCAACACGTTTTTTGAAAAATTTAGAGGAAGAAGGCTTATTTCAAGATCTTGATAATCCTTTTGATCAGGTAAAGTATATAGAAGTAGGTGCATAAGAATAACATTCAGACTTTGAATTTTTTACCTTCATAACCTTCTGTTATGATTCTGTACATTAAAGTTTGAAGTACTATAGGTAAGAAATAGCTTAGCAATATTATTGTATTGATGTGTATTTTGTAGCCATCAAGGTGTACAATATACCAGTTATTGTTATTGCATAAACCTAAAAGCTGGAATTTGTTTTGATTTTAGGAATTTAAAAAAGCAGCACCTTCTGAGGTTTGTTCATTATGTTTATATTTCGCAGTTACTGCATTTATGAAACTTCACAAATTAAAGGAATTTTTCTGCCTCCCATCTTCCATTCATAGGGAGTGTCAAAAAAATTTTTTTGAAAAAAATTAATCCCCATATTTTCTAATCATGCATTTTACATGTTCAAGGAGAATTAATGTCATGTTTGACAACTGGCTTCAGAGGAAATAACTATTTAACTACATTTTTACATTGAAACATTCCTGGAAGATGAAGAGCTTTATACATCAAATTTATTTTTCCTAAATTACTGTTTTGGCATTTGTAATTTCTTCCTCATTACATAAAAACATTAGATTATCATCATTTTGTCTTTTTAATTCTGACAGAAAAGAAAAAGAAATTGAATAGGATTATTAGCTTTAGATCACTATTTGCAATTTGCAATTTATGTAATATTTGTTTAATAAAACTGTACATATTCTTTTTGAGTAACATTTAAGAATAAACAGTAGAGACAAAAGTTGGACATTTTGTTGGAACGCTGCCGTCATTTTCAACAAATTTATTGATTGAATTACAGTGTTTATATGATAGAGGTGAATAAATTAGAATAATAATGAATGTTCAAACAAATAGTTTATATTCTTTTCATTTGACTTTTTAGGAACATCCACCTCAAGTTATCACAACAACAGAAAACAGCACAGTGAACGACAATACTGTCATTATTGTTAATCAACCAACTTCAGATTCCTCTAAACCAGAAATACCAATATCTGAAATACCTATAGTTGCAGAACCAATTAGTGTTTTAAAAGATCCTACTCCCAAAGTGTCTACCAAATCAGCCCCTGTGTCTGTCTTGGTACGAGTGACAGTCCCACACCAAATAATACCTACGGTAATTCCTGCTGCAATAGCGAATGCTAGTTTACCTGTACCAGCAGCCCTTCCTGTTCCAGGTCACTTATCAAGAACAATTGGTCAAACATCAATGCCTGTTTCTATTCCTACACCTGCAATAGTAAGCAGTCCTAGTGCTAGTAATCCACCATCTGGCTTCATAGGAAATGCAAAACAGGTACGTAACCAAGACATAGTAGCATCTTCTCTAAAATTATTGTTTACAATTTTTTACATTATTAGCATAAGTTGAATGGCAAGCTACAAACATTAGATTATAAAGGAAATGTGTCAGTAATTTTTGGCTCATTACCTTTGGAAACTGGCTTTTAAAAACTATACAAATTACAAAGCATTCATATTTGTGTGTCAAGAGTCATATTCCATTGTAAAAATTTTCTGTTTTCAAGGTATTATAACATGCAAACTAACACTATAATCACATTTTCATTAATAATAATTCATAAGGTTTACATTACATTAACATTAAATTTTCTTATAATGGATCTATTTACCTTTGGAAGAGTTAATATTTTCCATTTCACAGTCCATGTTATTCACTTGAGCATTATTTCTTTGTTTCATCATAATGCTCAAAATGTACACATATATTGATATCAGTGTACCTCATGATATTGTACTAATTTTTATAAAGTACATGTTTAATTTTTTATTATCCAGCGCTTAAAAGAACAGCTTCGTCAACATCACAACAATAATGCTATCAACAATACTGATAATATCATAAGTCAAGCAATGACAGAAGCTGTAGACATGGTAACATCAGAAAATCGCAATGGTCTCTCAAATCATGTTGCTCAGCCACAAATTCATCAACAGCATCTTTTGTAAGTTGGTTAATTATTATAGCTTCTGTAAACCTCCATAAATAAGCCCCTCGGGACCAAAAAAACCCTTCCTATAATAAGCCCTACCCCACAAATACAAGGGACCCCCCTGATTACAAGCACATGGAAGTATTTTAAGGAATATGTTATTATCCAGCTAAATGTTGATTTTAAATGTTGCCTTCATATTAACAAAAAAGAGAATCACTAGCTTCCATGTCAATGTTGTTTGCAGAAACGGAGGACATTGGGATGAAAATGCAAATAAGGATAATGAAGAGCTGTCATATGGTCAAAAAGACAAGTAAGATTTCAAATTCAGGTTTCAGTTTTGATTAAAAGATAACATGAGGTATCTTTTTTAATACTCTATTTTTGGCATTTTAGATTAAAAATAAAAACATTGCTATGCAGAGTTTGAAGCAGACTAAAAAAAGAAAAGGAAAAAACAGATTGAAAGGAAGAAAGTTCAACTATTCACTTCAATAATTGTTATCAATACAATTTCAGCTAAATATTTTGACTTCCCTATATTTCACAATTAAAGTATTTTTTGTTTAAACATACTATCATTTTTTGCCAAGCTTGATGGCTTTCAAAACATGTCTCGAGTCTCTGTGACAAGCGTTTTCTATTTTACTGGACAGTTATGAGTATCACAATCTATTCTGTGCTCATGGTGTAGCCTGCATGCAGACATTTCATCATCAATATCCCTTGGAAAGAATCAATAGCTGCGTACAGGCTATGTTGATGTCACCCAATATTTATGTAATTATTTATCTTTTTCAGAAAACGTCCTCGTCGCGCACAAGAAGAACTCGACCCCGATGAGAGACGGCGGAAATTCTTAGAACGAAATAGGTAAAAGAAATAATGACAATTAATATGTAGTTGGATTTTATTTTATTCTTGGGGTGCATGTGACGAAAATGCACTCGCGCCATCCAATCATAATGCTTGAAATATGCCTAAACCTTTTATAAGTCACGATACTCCTATTTCATTATTTTTATTCTTATCGTAATCTGTTTGTTATATTTTAGAGCTGCCGCTACCCGATGTCGAGAGAAAAGAAAGATTTGGGTTCAACAGCTTGAAAAGAAAGCTGACGATCTATCCGAAACAAATAATCAGTTACAGGTTAAAAAATGCATAAAAATATGTTTGTTTGTTTGCTTTTTGTTAACTTTTTCAATCGAACGAGGAAGCGCTTAAAGCCACACATATAGCTGGTTGAAAAGCTAAACGCGTTACGTTTTCAACAAGGAGACTTAGACCAACACAAACAGAAATTGAACAAACACTGTTGTCCAGGAAAGCTTGCTTGTTCCCGTAGAAGCGGTTTAATGTGATGAGAATCAATCGTGGGTTTTGCGTCATAGCACGCAAAGTTTGTCCTTGTGGAGCTAAAAATATCCGTTTCCAATTTTGTCTGTAGAATGAAATCTCGTTACTCAAGTCCGAAGTAGCCCAACTAAAGTCACTATTACTAGCTCACAAGGATTGCCCTGTTACACTGGCCCAACAGAAAATGGTGGCTCAAAATTCAATGGGACAAGGTGAGCATTATTTGCATAAGAGTAGAGGATTTTCTCCCAATTCAAAAGCCTAGATGAAATGGAGAATGCCATGTAAATTGCGCTGGATAATTAACCCCCTTTTTTTGTTGTTGTTCCTTATTACTTCCATGGATTATATTCCATTCCTCTTATTAACCGAACGCGAGGGCCGTACCTAAGTTAACGACCGATTTTTTCCAGTGCCTTATGGTCCAAGTGCGTAGCGTGCGGGCCATAAAAGAGGAAAACACGAGGTTGCATAACTTACGTACAGACCGAGCAAGTGAGGTTAATGAGACGTTATCATGTGGCAAGGCGTACACAAAAGTAAGGTTGGTGGTCCGTACCGTACATTATGGACCGCAAATTGGCCAGTGAGAGCCAATAGACCTTTTTACTAATACAGCAGCCATCTTGAATATATTAATTTTTCATTGTTTAAATCTCAATATTATGGGATGTCCAGGAGGGCAAAGCTTTTGTTTGCCCCTGGACATCCCATAATATTGAGATTTAAACAATGGAAAACTAATATATTCAAGATGGCCACTGTATTAGTAAAAAGGTCTATTATTACCTTGCCATATAATAAGAGTTATTTACCGAGCAGTCTCCTAAAATGTAATTCCAGGTAATGTTCAGCCCAGAACTAATGGTGGTCATGTGCAGGTAACCGAAACCCCAAATGGACTGGCAGTAACAGTTACTCGTAGCGAAGTGTCTGCAGAAGATGTAGCTACCACTGCTCTTACTCAGATGGCACAGCGTGCAATGGGAGATCACTATGGCGGCCAACCAAGCTGGACGTCCGCAGAATAGCATGTCTGTCTACTGTTGCCATAGCAACAAAAACATGGAAAGAAAAATACAAGCAGTGCTTGTTTGAGTATAGAGATGAGCATCGGTTGGGCGAATTTTATATTGAAAAGTGATCCTTCTTTCGCTCCTTGTGCAGCTGGAAATTTTTTATTTCTTTATGTTCACTAAACCCTTCGCTTTCCCAAGGTGCTTCACATTGCACTAAAAAATTTCGAAAGCTTCATCTTCATAAAAGCACTGCATCTATCGACTACCATACACTGTCTCAGAAAGAAATGTCAAACAACGGTTCCGTTTTGTTCATTTGGTCGCTTGTTTACGCTCTTGAAGATGGAAGATGAAGTTCCAGCTACACAAAACCGTGCCTACAACATATATCTGCATCTGTCGTTTAATCCTTTCAAACAAAACCTAGACTATAGTCTTTTATTTATCTATCTTCCCTTGAAGGTTTTGTTTATATTATATTGTACATTATCAAATCTGGATGAAATGTTGTATTCGAAGAAGACGAGGTCTTGTGCGCGAGTTCTGTGAAGTCTGCATTTAGTTCGCATTTCCTTATATAACAAATATGTATCAAGACAGTATTCACATTGAAATTTAGCCTTGACTTGTACTTACGGTTACAGATATAGTGATGTGTTGAAAATAATTAATAAAATATATTAGCAGTCATCTTGCTATGCATTGCTAAAGTTTTGGGTTTATAACCTTTACTTAACTTGTGTGGCGAGTTACCGTCGTAGGAGAAGGGAGGGGGTAGGGGGTAAAGAAAACGTTTGAACGCAGGCTAGTTATAAATATGGGACGCGCATGGAAGCCTTATTCGAACGTTTTTACGTCTACATGTACCTCCACTACGACCTCTATAATAACTGTTCCTTATGACTGCCCTTTTTCTATTACTGGCAAGAACCTTCCGCGTACCTTAACCTTGGTAACACTGGGGGTTATACGTTAATACCTTAGAATAAACATTAGACGGCCATACAACTGGGAGGTAGAAGGGCCATCCCTTCAACATTTTACTATCGTGCGATGTTTCAGAACTTTTCACGTTATATTTCAATTTGTTTGAACTTATATGGGCCATCGTAGGGAGGCATGTAAGCCGGCTACGGCTTTTGTTATTTAAGAATACATCACATTCAGCACGGAGGCGCCAAAGAGAAGAGAGTAAAAGGAATAAAGGGATGTACCGTATCCCTTTTTATCCCTCTGGATCCTTTGAAGTCTTCGCAAGGTAAGGGCGGGGCCCAAAATTTCTTGCCTAGCCTTAATGTTGTTCCTTGAATTCAGCCTCGAAATTCCATGCGAGCCAAACGAATCAGGCTTCTAATGAGCAACACGACATCTGTTCCAGCGTCGGAAACTGACAGCAGACAACTAGGTTAAAAGACTCGCGCGGTACGTTTAATACTGATTTATTTGTCGCGGGCTTTGGACTGGTTTTAGATCGTGTTAATTTCGCCCATAATGTTGACAGGACGGCTTTTGTATTTCTTGGAGATCTCGGCTGCTATCTGTAGACAGAACGTATAAAGGAGGGTTAATATGTGGTGTCTATTTTAGTGACAAGTAAACATAAGGTGAGGGACTTCATATGAATTTATACTCGAGGATGGGTCGAAGGAAAATATTAATTCACCACCTGTCCCACGTTCTTTAGTTTGAGAACTCCCCCCTTTTGTATCCTTCGTACCAAGCGAAATCTAAGACCCCGCCCTCCTCATTTAACAAAAAAGGACAAAGAGAAAAATAACATTAAGCCCTTGGCGGGAATCGAACCCCACGTCTTCGGTTTACTAGTCCAATGTGTTAACCAC
>WUAP02139482.1:0-12466 GCA_015163945.2 Stichodactyla helianthus
TCCATCCATCCATCCATCCATCCATCCATCCATCCATCCATCCATCCATCCATCCATCCATCCATCCATCCATTCATTTATTCATTCATTTATTCATTCATTCATCAGTTCATTCATTCATTCATTCATCAGTTCATTCATTCATTCATTCATTCATCAGTTCATTCATTTATTCATTCATTCATTTATTATTTTGTAATCAACTAATCACATAGTCGAGAAATGTAGGTCTTGAAAGACTACTTGAAGTACAAAGCAAGAAGGAGAGATTCACATTTCGTTTGATTTAGACGATAAAAAAGACAATTTTAGTTTGAAAATTCAAAACAAAGTAAAATCTCGGTATGTATGGGTGGGCGCTCTATGTGACGTCATCATCATTTGCATAATATCAGATTTCTAGCTATAGACAGACTAGAGAAATGAAAAGAAGTCGTTGCTCTCGGTAATATTTGCAAATTGCAGTGAAATCGTCTAAAAAGTTTTTGAGATTCAATTTTGCAGAATTCAATTCAGCATTCAATTTGCAGAATTTTACAGTAAGTGTATGTTATTGGTTGGCAAGATCTTGCCAACTAACATTCATTTACTGTAAAAGTTTGCAAATTAAATAGCTAATTTCTCCAAAACTATTTAAGGAATTACACTCAAATTTGCAAATGTTACCAAGAGCAATGACTTCTTTTCATTTCTCCAGTCGGTTTGTCTATAGCTAGAAATGTGATATTAGGGACCAGTCATTTATTAGAGGGGGGACGGGCTGGTGCAAATGGGGAGGGGGTCACCAATTTTAATTTTTATGCAGGGAGAAAGGGGGGTTATATAAATTTATGCAGATATATTGTCATCAGACATTAGTGATGTATGTAGGAAGGGGGAAGAGTCAGAACAAATTGTGCATTACAAAGAGGGGTCAGGAAAAACCCAACATGGAACATCCGCTTTTGCACCAGCCCCTCCCCCTCCCCCCCCCCTATAAATAATGACTAGTCCCTTATGCAAATGAAATATTATGTAAACATTGCGCGCACCTATAAAATAAATAGAAAACACCATAAGTGCTTTGTACAATTTTTATTCACTCGTTTCGTCATAAAACTTGCTTGAGGACTCGCTCGTTCGTTTTATGATACTTTACTCTATCATTCAGTATTATAATAGTCGACTTTTATTGGTAGATTTCTTCGTCGACTCAGTTCACGGATCAATTATATCGTTAAAATCTTATATTCAAGTTTTTTTTTAGATTATGTTTTCTATGCAACAACAAATGTGCTAGTTTAAAAAAGGGAAAAATAGGAGAATTACACTTGCAAAACATTTGGAAACCGAAATACGTCATTAAGTACCAACAATAAATCTCTAAGAATAATATTTTTTTTTTGAAAAAAAATTTTTTTTTAAATTTATTTATAAATAATAGATAATTAAAATATAGATAATTTTTTAGTGGCTTTAAACGGATCCAGTCTATTTTTTAGACACGTCAATTTTGCGCTAGTTAGTTATTGATTAACACAAGAATCGTGGCAAACTCTATTTTTATAAAAATATTATTTGTCCTAGAAATATAAAAGAACCCAATTCTTTTGACTTCAGTAGTAAATATTTCTATGTTTTACATGAACAAAGCTAGTTGAGCCGATCTCAGACAAAATTATAAGTCAGTACCAAATACCCGCTCGCCCGGGTGAGCTATTGTTTACGTCAAAACTCGGAAAATTCTAGGTCGTATTATTCAGCGCTCACACAATAACCCAAGCCAGTTTTCAGGTATGATGAAATAGATGGATGGGTTTTTCGGTTCAAAAATACAGACAGGATCGAAATATTGTGTTCAAATAAACAAGAAATAGTTCATCTTTCGATTTTTTGTGTTAAAACACCTGTGCTAGGTTTTATTGATAATGGCGAAAGCATTTATGAAGCCCGATTTACCCTTGTTGATTTCAGTCATTTTCTGGTCCGTGACAGCCAAAATGATATTTTTCAAGTTTCTCGGGGAAAAATCACTTTTAGGAGAAACAAACCACACCACATTTCACATCTAGTTAGGGACTACATATGGACAAAAAATAAAAGAGATCGATTTTTGGGCTTGTGCAGGATATTTCCGGTTTTGCTTGATATTTACAGACATTCGCTCTTAAGGTGTTTATAGATCGATCACACCTAGCAGTTGTTTTGTTTCTAAGAGGTCTTGAAATTTCACTTCTTGTAACACAAATATTACGAGTTAATTAGCGTATGCACTCTAGAGCGGTTTTCATAACCCGTGATATAGATATTAAACTAATACATATTAGTAGACCCTAATGCTATTGTTTCCTTTTGTGTCTATTTGACTACTAAACCTTAACTACCAGTTTTGATTTCAATGTCAGTCGAAACTATGAATTTCACTTGGCGTACATAAACAAAGGTAGCAAATGTAGTGATTGGCATGCGCAGTGTAAAACAGTCTCATCCCACACGCAATAAAGGCTTCAAAGGTATCAGGCTGTGGTTGAGAAATAAGCTCTTGACTTCTGTGGATAACCAAACAGGACAAGGACTGCGGTACCTCCTCCTTCTTAAAGCTGGGGAAGGCTTTGGATGTGAGTAGTGTATGGGACTATAGGAGGTCTTTATTTAATTAAATAAGCACCTTGTGTCAGCCCCACTCTCCCCTGTTGATTATCAAAGCCGCCCCTGACTTAGACCGATTGGAAACAAAAAGAACTGAGTGTGGTCGGTCTATAATGAAAGATATAAGTACTTTTGAACTCATTTTTAATCAAGTTGCTTTTGATGGACATCTGATTCATTATTTTCCCTGCACTGCCTCTGGATAGATAAACAAAATTGTCAGGAGTACTGAACTTTAACCAGGAGGTCAAGCCTCATCTACTAATTTTAGATAAAAGATATAATATATATATAACTATAATGCCATATAAATATTCCGCATTTCTTAGAGTCGGCACTGAACGCCCTCATGAAGACAGCACTAAGTATTGTGGCTTTTCTTCCTTTTGGTTACCTCATTGATCAATGGCGGTGGAAAGTCTTCAATGGCGATATCAAGGAGCCTGAATATAATAGAAAATGGTGGGAGCTTCGTTTAAGGTACCAGGGCATTAAGCCACCGGTCAGTCGAGACGAGAGTTTCTTTGATCCTGGTGCTAAATACCATATCCCTGGGAATACTCCATACATAAGGTAGGTTTCAGGTGAGAAATGAACTGCCATTCTCAAACTCATTACTAATTCATTAGCTGAACTTCCAATCAGGAGCTTCTATTCAGTTAGGTGGATGAATCTTGATACCCAATGAAACACCAGATCAAGATCTTAAGGGCTTTGATCACTGATCAAGACACTGATCAAGACATTTGCATTTTAATTACTAACCTTCTACTTGTACTTCGCTACTCTTCTTTGAAAGTTCTTTTTGCTTTATAAAAAAGAACGTGACAAACCAAACCAGGTGATCTCGCTACGATGCGCGCAAAGAATTATTTGTCAAAGCAAACAGTTCCTAATACCAGGTTCAATACCGGCACAATATCTCAACAATTCCATTAGAACGACAAATAAACCTCGAAACAAACATAAATATCAGATTATGATAAAACTTCTACTTTTTTTGTAAAATTCCATCTCGAAAGACGCCATTTTATCGTAATGGAACTTTTACGATGCGACAAAAATGATTTTGGTTGGCTAATACTAACCGGAAATGCGCGGAAATTTTGAAAACATTTTGACTTCACGTGAAAGAGCATCAGCGAAGTTGTAAATGCGTATAGTTTCAAAGAATAATGGTAAATCCTTGCAGAGTTATGAGCATTTAAAATGTGCTAAAAACATCAA
Organism: Stichodactyla helianthus; assembly: GCA_015163945.2. Taxonomy (NCBI): domain Eukaryota; kingdom Metazoa; phylum Cnidaria; class Anthozoa; order Actiniaria; family Stichodactylidae; genus Stichodactyla; species Stichodactyla helianthus. Next base: position 3,856 of record WUAP02139482.1, read on the forward strand.
AACGAGGCTGGTCAGGCCTTGGCTGTGTTTTACATACAAATCCTTCTAAATTTAAATCGTTGTAACTTGTTAGGTATTTGTGCTAAGACCCTGAAATTTGATTTGTTTACTAATGTTAGCATGCTCTTTTGAAGGCTGGTTATTACTTTAGCGCATGAGCAGAAAGCAGTATTCCTCATGCATAGCATGTATTGTTTTGATTTTTCTCAGGAGACTCTAAAACAATGAAGTTAGAATGAGTTGGAGAAGTTCAAAGACTCGTGTTTCATCAGGGGATTCCAAACACCTCGAAACAATAAAACTCGCACTCGTTTTTGAACTATTACTTCAGTTACTCCACTCAAACTCCACTCATTTACTCATCATGATCAGTGGAGTGGTTTTCATTAACGCGTGAAATACACTTTAGTGTATTACACTTTATCACACCCTAATTCTAAGGCAGAAGGCTCATCCATAAAGGGTATCAAGTATAAACAAACGTACTCAGTTAATCTGCAGTGTATTGTTTCCGTTTTTAGATACTTCGTCAGTAATGTCTTACAATTCCAGTTTCACAAAGCAGCTTGTAATGCAGCAAACTTCCAAGGTCCCCTTCACCAGTGTTCCATCTACAACTCTAAGGCAGCCGGGGCCAAGATCAGGTATAATTAAAAATAGCTCAAGTTGAACATCAGACGCATGCTTAACTTTGAATGTCAATTGCTGGGTCCGCCGTTTGTATGTCCAGAACCCACCTGCCTTGATATCTAGTCTTGCGTCAGGACTCTTGTGATGGCAGATCTGAGATCAAATCTTTCATTGTCAAGTCGGGTAGAAGATGTGGTTCAGCCTCAACATTTTAAAAACTTTACTGATTAGTGAAGTCAATAGATCACGTATACCATCGTGCCTCCTGGGCTAGAAAGCCCCCCTTTTTACACGAAAGGTCGTGGTTAATATTTGATCACCGTTCAGGCAGATAATGAGATTCTCATCAGCTGTTTGAAACCCAGCAATAGACAAATCGGCTAATTACGAGTTGTTATGTGCGTTTCTACCCAATTCAAAACCTCTGGGAATAAGAACTTTTGTTTCAAAAATTTACATTTCATTTCCATGTGATATCGAAATACAAAAGACAAAGAATCTTATTCCCAAAAGACGGATTTGAATTGGGTGGAAACGTAAATAGCAACACGTTAGCCGCTAGGGTTCTTATTCGAAGAGGAGCTACTTTACAATTTTAGTATGCACGCACGTTTATTAACTGTTCAAAACGAATGAAAGCTCTTTATCTGGCTCTGAGTCTTTACACATTTCGTTTAATTGCATGAGTCTATCGACCTATTGAGAAATGTTTCTAGTCATAACTGCTTTTCCTGTAGCCTCGTTTTGAAATCCCTAAAAGATTTCAGGCTCAACCTGGCCTAAGTCAAAGATGAATTGCGCAAGTACCCATTGACCTTCATCCTACTAAAAGCTAGTAGTCTTTAGTTGATGGTCGGGACCTTGCCTTCAGATGTGATGCTAAAGCGTCGTATGGCAGGGCGAAACCACTTACGAGTCAGCTGGAGATTTTCGCTCCAAACCGCCATCCATAATGACTAATCAGGGAGATCGGCCTAACTACTGTATTGACACGGGACGGTGATCTTAAATTAAAGCATCGATAAGAACCTGAACTGACACTTTACTTTCAAATGCCATTATAAAATAATTTAGATACTACGCGCGCGCTCTGATTGGCTAAATAGCCGTGTTTCATTAGCCTGTCAACATCATAGAATCTTTAATTATTTTATGAAAGAAATGAAATACTTCTTCTGTGTTTTCAAACGCTGAAAACCTCGGCACGTTTAGGAGACGTCTCGTGTTGGGACTGATCTGCTCTCGAATTCTCCCAAACGCGCCTCGGTTTTCATAAGCGTGTGAAAACACAGAAGAAATATTTCATTTCTTCGCATTTGATCTTATGACAAATGCATGAAACGCCTTCATTCAGTATTACTTAGTTATGTGGAATTCAATTTTGAGGAAAACGCTAGCCACTGGTTATTTGGTTCAAGTTCATTTTCACTGCACTGTCGTATTTTGATTCATCTGCTCCAAGTTGCTTCAACAGACATGTCAGGGGCGGATCCAGGGGAGGGGTGCAGGGGGTGAGATGAGCTACTTACAGTCAATTAATATGGATTTAAAATTATTTACTTTTGGTGCTTCAATCCTGAACATTAATGGTGCTCTCCCCCCTCAAAATTATCCTGGATCTGTGTGCTGTTTGTTTCTAAAAATGTCCGATAAATAGCGAATACTGCTTTAGAAATCCAACTTATCTCATTTGATTTCGGAGTTACCATTGAGGCCTACGTGGGCCTACGTTATATTTGTGGATATTTAGAAATCTGACTCCAAGCACTGAGGAAATTTAAGACTAAAACGGTTGCTGTCCTTTTGATTTCTTGATAAAAATTTTTGATGGAAATTTTATTTTATTCCAGCTGTAGCTTTTTCTTGGGGTTGGGGGGGGGGGGGGGGGGGGGCGATTTCGACAATTTCCCTAAAAGTAAGACAAAGTACATGTGAGAAAGGGAGAGTCATATTTTATTAGTTTGCAGGATTTCACAAAATAGGGAGGAGTGGTCAGAAAAGGTTCACTTAGAATGGGGGGGGGGGGGGCTTCCAACGAATGTAAGGGGGAAAATCTAAAATCATCATAATCTCCATCACATAGATTATGAACGCTTCCATCCTTCGTTTTTTATTTAGTGCAATGCTAAAAATGGGAAGAAGTAAACCTTGGCCAGAAGTCTTGAGTACCATGACAGGATCCAATCAACTGGATGCTGGTCCTTTGAAAGAATACTTCAGACCTTTACGTGATTGGCTTATACAACAAAGATGTGTCCAAAAGTATCCGATTGGATGGACTGGTGTTATTGCACCTGACTATGACCCTTGCAATCCGCCATCATTCGTCCCTGCAACTAAGTCTCCCCATCCTAAATCCAATGCTAATATCAATGGTAACATGTACGAGATGGTGATCTTGGTAGCTTCTCTTTCAGCTCATCTGATCACTCGACTAACCGTCAAAGGAATAATTTAGACAGACAGACATTGTAAATAGTATTAGTATAACGAACAATGAATCCCAATCTTGGGGGGTGCAAACAATGGAGTTCTTTTCACTTGAGAATTGCTACTGACTTGGTCCCATCGTTTATTATGTACCCCGGGAAGTGTAACTGTATACTATGGGGCTAGCAGCGGTGGCTTTCTGGAAAGTAGAAGCAGGTTTACTTTTATAGTTATCTTTTTTTTCGGAGGGGAGGGAAAACAGCTCAAAGCAAAATATTCTGAAGATCCAGTAAGGCCCTCTGTCGGGACACAAATATATGTGAAACAAGTGTAGATTTGCTGTTCTATGCGAATGAAAGGATACAGGCCTTGTAATTTGTTGGCAAAAGTGCGTATGGAACAAAAGAATTTGAACAACTGAAGTTTTTTCCTGTTTGTATAGTAATATAATCTCATTACTTTCAGTGTGAAAACGGCATTACTTCAAGTTATTCTGAATTGATATTAAATTTATTCTCAATAATTTTACTCAAAAGCATTTTTCCGCGATGTGTACAACCTCAAATTAGTTGCAAAAGGCGCACTACGTGTGTTCAATTCTGTCCAGGGTTCGTCCGCGGCGATTGGTCCCTTTTGCACTTCTGCATGTCTCCTTGATGTGCAGCTCAGTATCACAGTTTCCTATTTTGTTTTCCTTTTCGGAACTTTGGCCAACGTAAAAAAACTCTCTCATTATTTAAGTGCCTAGTCGTTCTAGCGCTTTCGCACTAATAGGTCATATGCACTAACAGGTCACGTGACCACAACCCAGCACAGGTGTCAAAATAAACTCCAGAAATGGAAAGAGCATTGTAATATTAGTAAGAAGTTTAATAGCTTCCAGCTCAAAATGTTTGACACAGGGAAAATGGCATGAAATATAAAATTTAATTTTTTATTAGGATTTGTATGGGAAAACGTGTTGGATGTCAAGCTCTTGCCATCCAGCCCATTTTCCCCACAAATTCTTAGAAAGCATCAGATCTTATCATTCATGCCATTGACATCTTCGCTTGCAGTTCAGCACACTAACTCGTAAAATTAACTTCCTCTAAGTTAGGAGTCTCCCTTCCACGCCCCCCCCCCTCCCCCTCACAGTCAGCCTAGTTAGCTTTTTTCGAACTCCAAGCTTGGGATTTTTTATTAATCATAAAACAAAATACGAACTTATTATGATAATGCGATGAAACACATTGAAACTAAACGATCCAAGATCGTAAGTCGGGCTCCAGCGACGCGCACTGCCGTAAGTGTCGATCATTGGCTATGCACAGCCGGTTCTATGAACTAAAAATAGGATGTGTAATAGATGTGTGATTTTCAGGCAAGTCAGACAAATATCACGAACTGTAACTGTACTTTGGATAGATGGATGGACGGACGGACGGACGGACATGTGGGTTACCTGTGTATAATCCTTGGTGACCAGCGGTCCACCATTTCAGTGTCTCTACACATGGCGGGTTCACCTTCTTGACAACGTGAACAGAAAAGAATGAGGCAAAAATAATCAAATCCACCACTAAATATTAACAATATGGGTTTAACTCACTTGCTGGTATACCGCCGTGGACTGCAAACTGTTTTGAATACTGTAAGTTCGTTCAGTGTGCTGTGGGGGATATACAGTAGTGTTATGTCATTCAAAATGGTTGCTTGTTTTGTACAGAAACTCTTATTTTATCTTACGAAACCTAAGTTAAGCTTTAACATTTTGTAATAAGTTTAGTAAAAATTAATCAGATCATTTGTATTATTTTCAGACCCAGATATTTATTTCTCGCAGATTAACATCTTCAGCAATTGTGAGTAATCTGTATTAGATAAAGTTCTATCATACTGATTTATATTATGCAACGTTTGAAGTGACCAGCTACCTTAATTCCTGTAGATCCGTGAAGTTATTAAATGTGGTGCTCCTATTGTTGTATGTCTATATATTTCTCCCTGTTCAGAATCCTAGTGAATCACACAAGCTGATTGGTCAATTCTCAGGTCCACATGAGGCAACCCTTTTGCTCTTGCTAACCAGAAAAGTTTTTTGTGCTTAATTCGAAAGAAAAATTAAATTAAAATAAAACAAACATGTCGTTTACTGGTTTTGGTTAGTCCATTTGAAGGAAAAACTTTGCCCTCAGTCTTGAGAAATGACCTTGGCCTATGCCTACTTCCATATATTCAAGAACTCAGGAACATTTTTTCTCTCCTCCCAGCTGTTCATTAACATATGTGTGGGTATGTATGGGTGCTTTGGGCTCTTTGTGATCAATTAGTCATATGTCAGGTTAGGTTTTTAGATTTAAAACTATTAAGAACAGTGATCTTCTCTATTGAGGCTTCTATGGTCAACATAGGCTCGGATCGCATTATACCAAATTCTGGTCGATTTTTGTTTACACAAGTGTTAAAATCTGTCATCACTACACTTTCCCTGGTGTGACCACACTTTTGAGGCCTCGCCAAAAATTTGGAAATCGGCAAAAACATCAAAGACGCCGTAGTGCAGGGGTGTGGCTACCTGATTTTTCCAAAATTCACGTAAACAAAAGAAATCGCAGCGGAAACTGTCAAGGCTTGTCAACTTAATTGATCACAGAACACCAGTTTGAAAGAACACCACAGACCAGTTTACGATAGTTCATGATGGACAGTCACGTGGTTTCTTCAACCCCTATCAGCCGTATCAATACAGTGCTTATATGCCTGAGGCAGCTTCTTTTCAGCAGCCAAGTGTCCCTTATTATAACGTACCTGGAAACTTACAACACGACTCTCATCTGATAAACAGCAGCCAGAACAGCCAGGCTAGCAGTATACATACAACAAGCTCTGCAACAACAAGTTCAAATGAGTCAAGCGATACGAACGATACTCCTCAGCAAGCAAAAAAAAAACATATGATAAGTGGAGCAATGACAAACAAAAACTCCTCGTCAGTCTGTGGGTGGCTAAGCATGAAGAAATCGATAGTAAAGAGGCTAAAGAGGGAAGATTGTGTTTACATTAAGTGAAATTGGCGCGCAATGCTGTTGAAACGTGATGGCTTGAACCTGTGACCTTTGAAAATTTATCTCGTGCAATGCGACTCTAGAGATCAAAACCAAAAATTTGATCTTCCGGTAAAATGTGTCAAAATTTTGAAAAAATTTGCCCAGCCAATCTAAAGTTTGAGGCATAATGCGACCCCAGCCATACATAGAATTTCTGAATCCAGGACTGAACTAAGCACCCTGTAGTGTTAACTGACTTTGTAATTTGAATATTTGTTGATACAGACTGATGTGTCAAAGATCAGAAATATTGGGATATCAGCTCATATTGACTCAGGCAAGACCACACTGACAGAACGGTTATTGTATTATACTGGAAGAATCAGCCAAATGCATGAGGTGAATATCAAACTACATGTAGTCTAGTAATTAAACACCTAACATCTGGAAACTCAACAACTAGTGAAATAAGCTAACTCTGAGTTTATTTCACACAAATAGTAAGATAAATCATACATTAAAAAATGTAAATAAGAATTAATGACAGATGTAAATTGTAGAACTTACAACAACTTACTGCTAGGTAGCAGAGCATTTTTTGACCTTCTTTCCTAGTTAGAGAATGGAGGAAGCTAAAGAGGATTAATTATGGCTTGAATGTGCTGGGAGAGAAAGTCAAAGGAGGCTCTGCTAGAAGAGAACAAATGAAACAGCCAAGCTCTTGCAAATGAGTAGAAATGCATAGAAAGCAATAAACCATGTATTTTTCTCAAACACTACTGTGTGTCTCTAAAACATTGCATTCACTGGATTATTATGGTACATAAACAGCAGCCATTTGTCTGATGGTGCATCCTTTATAGGTACAATTTTTGCATAATGAATGGGTTTTTGGTGAAATGATAGATTATTATAGTCAATGATGTGTAATACTTACAGGTAAAGGGTAAAGATAATGTTGGTGCTACAATGGATTCAATGGAACTGGAACGACAACGAGGTATCACAATACAGGTATAGCTTTTCATTAATATATTTAAATAAATGCAACTAATCTAATTTACAGAACAAAGGTAAAAAGACATTTCTCCAGACCTCTCTTGGCCAAACCAATTACTGATGAGAAAGGTTGGGTGTGAGATTTGTTAATTATGGTATCAAGTATTCAAAATGGTATATCTGATAAGATTGGAGTCAGACTGAGTGGTTAACATGCTACCAACCAGCTTATCCCATTTTCAAACAATTTGAAGTCATTAAAAAAACTTGGCTGTACCTGGGTTTTTAACCTACTTGAATAAAACACCCTTTTGTCATGTTTGATGTTATTACTGTACTTCAAGCATTAATTTAACATATTATAAATCATTTGATAATAAAATAAATAATTGTGAATTCCATGTACTATACAACTTTACATATTTTTGACTTGTTATTCTAGTCAGCAGCAACTTATATCAATTGGAAAGATACAGATATTAACATAATAGATACCCCAGGTATGTAAAAACTAAATAGTAGAAGGTATTTAAGTGATTATAGGATTAGAGCAGTTAGGATCCTGATTAAGATCTTGATACAGGATCTTGACAGGGTCTTAGATTACAGTGTGTAATATCTTGATAGGATGTCTTGAGTAAGATCTTGACAGGATCCTGGAGAAATGCAGCAAGATCCTAATTGGGATCATACCCAGGATCCTGGTTCATTCAAGATCCCATCCCTTAAGTAGGATCTTACAGGATCCTACAGGATCTTAAAGGATGCTAATTGCCAACTTCTGGTGATTACTTGCATGTACTAACATCTTATTGATGTTGAATTACTGAAACAGCTTGAAGAGTCTGTTCATAGATCTTCACTGAATCTAGAACATATTTAATACTTGTGATGAATTATCTAAAGAGTGTGAGTTCCGTGCTGTTTACTAACAAACTAAAATTATCTTGTTTGTTGCATCACATTGCAGGTCATGTAGATTTTACAGTAGAGGTGGAGAGATCATTAAGAGTCTTAGATGGTGCTGTGTTAGTGTTATGTGGTGTAGGAGGTGTACAGGTATGTTGATCAATAAACAATAACCATTATTATAGACTAAAAAGTTGGTTCTTATATTATATCAACCTTATTACAGTTGATCAAGCATTGGAAAGCAACTGGTTGACAGAGCTGTCATCACCAACTGTTGTCAGTTATCATTTATTTTATCAAATGAAGGATGGCTGAATATGGTCGATCAATTTCATCTCTAAAGTTTTTAAACTTTAAAAGATTGGTTTCAGGACAAGAAGCCTGTTAAACACATTTAATTAACAAAGCTTATCCTATCCTATCCTATCCTATCTTTTATCTTGATCTTTTATCTTATCCTATCCTATCCTATCCTGTCTTGTCTTGTTTTGTCTTGTCTTATCTTATTTTATGGGTGGCATGGGTGGTGTAGCAGTAAAACGTTCGCCTCTCACCACTGTGGTCCAACGGGTCGGGTCACTGGTTCGAGCCCTGTGGATGCCACATGTGAG
>WUAP02139493.1:0-12465 GCA_015163945.2 Stichodactyla helianthus
ATTGGTAGTGTGTGTGAGTGATAGTGCCCCCAATTAGTGCGAAATCGCTAGAACGACTAGGCACTTAAATAAAGAGAGATTTGACAGAATTGATTTGGGGTTGAACTCCCAAACAACTCGTTTAAGGCTGCATTCATTATGTATGGCTGAGGGTGGGGCAGGTAAAACTTTTATATACTAGGATTGGGTGTGCATTATTTGTTATTTATTTTTTTGGATAAAATACTGATGTGCATTTTGTATAAAGCCACAATTAAAATATTGTCATTGTCTAGGAAAATCTTAAGATTCTCTACTTGTAATAAGAAAAATCATGTATCCCCCCAGGGTAGGCTTTAATACAATTTTGCATCCATCCCTCGATGTTCAAAAAAGAAATGAAATTCTCATTAACTGATAAAAAAATTTTCAGATCCACTCTGAATTCCACCTCCCCCCCCAGGCATAATTAACGGATGCAGCCTTATTGAGCTATTTTTGTTTTTCGCTGACCTTTTTCTCTGATTTTTCTGGTCCTTAAGCTTGTTTTCACCAACTTAGCAACAGGAATTTGACTGCTAGACTGGGATTTCTTAAAAATTAATTTTTTTTTTTTCATTTTGTCTAAATAGGTGTGCAAAGCTGTTATTACTCTCCACTTATTTCACGTAACGGAAAAGAAAAATGGAACCTTGGCTACAACAGTTATGGGTGATCAAGCACTGTCCATAAAAATCCAAGATGCAATACAAAATCTTATAACAAGCTGCCGGGTGATGTCCCCCGATGGCTCCGGTGGTCAAAGCGGTCAGACATTGAGGTTTATTGACGTGCAGAAGGCGTGTAACGAGCTTCTCAATCTTCCTATTCACACTGAGAATGGAAGGCTTCAGGTCATTGGAAAGCTGGCTAAACTTGAGGGGAATTTTGTTGTCAAAATTATTCGAAAAGGGTTGTCAAGCTTAAATAAGGTGTACCGTGATAGCAAGGAATTGGAAGAGGAATCGTTGAAGTTGGTTGATCTTTGTGTCTTGCAACTACAACGGACACAAAAAGGATCTAACAGTGTACACCAAGTAGCAAGTCCTGCTGTTATTGTTGCCTGGACAATGGAGCTTTGTAATGAGCTGAAGAAGGAAATAAACCTACGTCCTCAGTCTAATAAACTAATGACAAATATTCTGTCGAAGATCAAAGATTTATATGAAACCATCAGGTCATGTTCCAGACTTGATGTCATGGACAAATCAAATGAGCGCGTAGGCAAAATGGAAATTATAACCTTCAACACTATACATAAAGCTCTCAAACCAAGAATCCAGTTTGAAGGATTTGAAGAACTCGTAGAACAAACAGCAGCAATAATAGAGAGAGAGGTAAAACGCACACGCACAAATACATCTCACGGATACTATGCCATCGTACTCTCAAAATGGTTGAAGTTATTAAAGATTTCTCCTGTGACCAACTGGTTTACTGCTCAAGTGGCCAAAAAAGACTTAGAGAGACTTTGGGGAAGACTACCCATTTGTTTTGCTGTAACCTATAACACCTCTCTTATTTGTCAAGCTGCAGATATCCTTGCATCGTTCGAGGTTACGGCTGATTTTTTTTGCGATACGAAAAGGCTAGAAATCTTTTTAAAGTTTCCTGACGTTCTTGTATTTCATTTCAAGGCTTGTTTGAGGCTTATCCAATCGAAAGACGTTGGCACAGACATCATTGTAGATTTACTTTCTACGCTAAAAATCAAACTAAAAAGGGACTCATTCCATGCCAACACACACTACGACCAATGGTATATAAACAAGGCACGAAAGTTAAAACTTATAGATGAAGACGTGAGCATTCATCAGGACGGTCGTTCTGATCCACTGACTCCCCAGAAGATTAGTTTCAATGCAATTACTCAAGCATTGTTAGCTTTACCAGTTAAGAATCAAGTATTGGATGTCGTTCAAATATGGGAGCAAAACTTTCCTAACGACACATCGTACCATATGCTATCAGAGTTATTTATCCTTGTCAGTGAAGTAATACAGTTAAGGAAAGAAAGCATAGACAAAGACATGGATCAACTTTGCAATTTTTTGTCACAGCTTTCTAATGAGCTTCCAGACACACTGCATCTCTGGCAAATAGTGTTGTCATGCCTGATGGAAGCATTGCCCAAATCCTGGTATCAAACAGAAAATTTAAGCCTTACTGCAAGACATGTTAACAAAATGAAGCACTATCAAGACAGAAAACACGGAAATATACATCTGACGCGTGTTACGACTTTCCTTACGTTATTAACAAAGGCGAGTCCATATGAGAAAGTCAAGATAACTGTCTTTCAACTTGGACTAGACCTACTTGAAGAAGTTCCTCAGGATTGGCGTTATAGAGGTTCCGAATTTGTTTTAAATATAATTTGGTTGCTTCTTTCAGTCCTAGAAACCACTCGCGTCAGGCAATACGCCTATGATCTGCTCGAGATATTGAAGAGACACGGGTCTTCTCTTCCTGATTATTATCCAGTTATCAACATTATAAGTGCAATCAGGAAATCATGTTTTATCCACAGGAAACAAGAAGTCCTTGAAGAGTTTTTACGACATTTACAACAAATAATCAATGTCAATGGCTTGTCTATTCTCTATTATTGTTCTGATTTTCTCAATTATTCGGTTAACACAGATAACACCATTAAGTTCTTTGCTTTAACAACAGCTGAGGGTGCTCAACATTATTTCAGATTTATCTTAAATTGCATGTATTGCAATCAAGGTTTACGTAATGACCAAGAGCGCTTGAACAATCATATTGACTTCCTGTTCAAAACCATCAGTGATGAAAAGTTTTCCTTAAACACTGACCTCTTGGAGCTATTTACCAAAACCGTCGAGAGCCTCCACAGATTCCTATCTTACCCCAGCATTGGAATATTCGAAGTGATAATTACTGCTATTGGTGATGATATTGCTACTGGCACGTATGAAAAGAACGTGAATGAAGCAGCCATTAGAGTTCTGCATGCTGCAGTGTCCACCCATCAAGAATACACCTCATTAGAATTCCATTCATTTTATGTGGATTTGAATATTGCTCTTAGTACAACAAAACACATTGAAGACGAAAGCCGCAGAGACGTCATTACCGAGGGACTTTGCCTGGCTGCGAAACTTTCTTTTACTTTACAGCAAATAAAATGCTTAATAGAGAACTTTTTGAACATCCTTAATCAGGCAAGCATCACCAATGATCAAGAAGTGTGTAATGTCGTGACTCAACTATTTCAGATGCCTAGACATGGACTGCCTTCTTCACTAGCTTCTGATAATCTTTACTTGACGTTTGAATGGTTGCTAAAACTATCTACTGGAAAACCGCCCTCATGTCGGCAATTTTATTTTACTGATGAGGGAATCAAACTACTTGGTGAGGCGTTTTCACTGCTGGAACTGCCAGTAGAAGGAACTAATAGCAATGAAGTTAAAGAAGTAGAGCAGGACCCTCAGCTCTCACCGTTATCCCAAATCGTAGAAGACATCAAAAATAAGAGACTTTTTGAGGAAGAGTTGAACAAAGTAAAGGAGGTCAACGAAATGTTGCTTCGTTGTCCGTTATTACATGTTCCTTTGATTGGCAAATGTCTAAGAGAATGCTATACGACCGGGTGCAGTGAGCAGCCGAGTATAAAAACTCTCGCTCAAAAAATTCTCGAAAATGTTGGGCATTGGAGTGAGCTGAGCATCAAGATTCAGGAGATAGGAAGAATGTTTTCATGGATTTCCCTCGATGAAGCGTTGGGTGCTTTTCTCGATGAGCGTATGACAGAATGCTATATAGCTGGACTCAAAGAGAACCAGGATTCAAATACCCTTATGTCGAGTATACTTAAAGGTTTTGACCAGCGGAAAGAGCTGAAGACCGAAATTTTACAGATAGAGAAAGCAGTTTCAAATGTTTCACCTGAATTGATTCCCTACATCCGTGAATGCGTACGAGAATGCCAGAGACAGGCTCATCTCGATGAGGAACCAAGTGTTCAGTCTCTTACTTTACGGATACTCCAAAGCTGTGAGCAATGGAAGAGTGTCACGACCGCAATAGAGAAAATGGAAAAAGAGTTATCAGCTACTTTTCCGGAGTTCACTCCTCTAATTCGCGAATGCATGAGACATTGCTATTTAGTTGGACGCAATGAGAAACCCGATGCAAAAGCAGTAATTCCCCAGATCTTCGAAAGTATTGCGCAATGGAAAGAGCTTGATACCAAAGTTGGAGAAAGTGAAGAAACGGCATCAAATGTGACACAGGAGCTTATTCCACTAACAGTCGAATGCATGAAGCAGTGGTACTTGTTTGGTCGAAGACAAGATGGGAAGGACATCCAAGATTTCATTTTCCAGATTATTGAAGCTTTGGGACAGTTCACATGGACGGGTAGCATCCATAAAAGTTGTTTGGACATCCCAAAACATTTATATTTGATATTCAAAGAATCCAAAAGTAACGAAGAAGCAAAGAAGAGCGTGATTAAAACGCTTGCTGTTGTAAGCAAACTGGATCCGACTATTCATTCGAAGGATTTTCTAGAGAATGGACTTGAATCACTGATTCAGCATGACTTCTCGATGCTCCTGTGTGACACCTCTCTCACGATTGATGATGTATGTTCTATTTTGTTCGTCTACAACAGTATTGAAGATAGAAGTCTACTCCTTGATTTCGCATTCTCAAGAAAAGAGAACTATTTTTTAAATTTTGCTATTGATTTTTCCAACCTCGCCGACCTTACAGAATGCGAATGTGGTGACTCTATAGTAGAAAAATCTGAATTTTCGACTCCTGGATGTGTAGCGCATTTGGTGATAAACCAGCTGAGGAGGCTAGGAATTCCTGACAGCAATCTCAAAGATACGACAGCAAGAATATGTGTTAAGCTTTTGGATTATGCACGTACAGAATCTTTGAGATGCCCATGCATGGATGTAGCGGCTGAATCAATGACATCAGATGACTATCTCAGATTCCTTTTCGACATCTTGAATAAATCATCGTATCTCTCCGAGCTTGAATACTGGTTGGAAGAACCACGTCACCATGCAGTACAATGCAAAAATGTTATTACTGCTGCTTGTTCTTGGAGAGCCGGAAGTAAAACATGCCAGGAGGCGATGGGTATGAATATTAAAGTCTCGGATACTCTCATGGAACTACTGATAACACAAAACTCTTTTCATTCACGGTTTTGTTTTAAACAGTTATCAGTGCAGCTAGATCTGATGACACGTATTTTAAAGACATCAGAAGAAGAGTACTTTGTATCTAAACTTTTCAAGCTCTTTTTTGTAAGCATGACTGCCACTAAAGCCTCTTTGGATATAATACCCTCATGGAGTAAGACAGAAAGCCTGCTTCTTGTGGAGAATCTCACACACTTGTATGAAACCAAAGTCCTAGTGATGGAGCCAAGATATATTGGCATAGAAGTTGCATTACAAGTCCTGCCGTTTGCTGCAAGAAGATTTCCAAATTCTGCTGGAGAAACTATCAATTTTCTTAAGAGCTTAATTCAAAGGAATGGGAGAGATGAGGACAAGATGAGTTTGGGGCGGATTCCAGTTTGGTATAAGCAGATGACTGATGCTGGATATCCCTCGCAGGTCATAAAGTCATGGTGCACGAGTCTTGTTCATACACAGAATCTCTGTTCGAGTGACGTTGACGCTATTACCAACATCACGCCAGAAACTATCAAGCTTCTCAACAAGGAATCAGATGAAATTGGAAGATGCTTGTTTTCATTGGACGGGGCTGAGTCTGACGAGTCCTTTAAACGCTGCTTAAGCCTTGCCAGACTCTTTAACGAACTTTCTTTCATCGCAAGAGAGTTAAAAACTGATTCAATTGCTGTTCGAATAATTAAAGGTGTACAAGAGTTGTGTTCAAGTTTTACTAGTTATCCCAGCTCCTTTGGCAGCTTGTACAAAATCCGAGATTTGATTTTGAATCAGCTGTTTGCTTCTGTCTTCGGGGGAAAGAATCAAGAATATTTGGAGCCTCTAAAACAGTTAACAGCTCAAAGAATATTACCGAAAAGCCTTATTATTCTGTTTAGGCGACTAGCAAGATGCGTTGTTTCAAAGCCAGTCATCATTTCTCATGTGAAGAAAATCGTCGAAACAATTCTGAACCACGTAGCCAAAGCTCCGACGTTTCAATATCGAGAACTAGAGACGGTTATCTATTGCGAGGTACTTAATTTTGAGTCAAACCAAGTCGCTATCCATATACTGCAAGCCGCAGGATACAACCAAAGTACATCAATCACGGAAGATTTGTGGTATTCATCATCCATTCAGATGTCGGCTCTTGTACCAACTGCCATCTCATTTGCAACTTCTCGAATGGAGAGAACGATGAGACACAACATCGAGGAACAAGCAAAAAGGTAGGCTTAAAGAATCAGTTCCAGAAGTTACCGTTTCACTTCGTCCTGTACTTTCACTCTTTTCTAGTGTTTCAAAATTCACAGCATTTTATTCCCATTCACTCGTTTCACTGCCGTGGCTACTTGAAGAAAGGATGTGCTGCTTCAAAGAACTTTTAACACGAGACCAAAAATTATTAAATTTGATTATTTGTACATTTAGATCAAGAAAATGACTGGGAGAAAGCTGGAAAAAATGGTGATAGTCTGGGAAAATCGACTACTAGAGGCCACCAAGATGTGCTCTGAAAAAATACCAGGTAAACATGGCGGGAAAAATTCAGGGTGGAAAGATGAAAAACATTTTTACTAAAACTTGAAACTTAAAGGCTTGAAACAAAAAAAAAATTTCAAAACGAACAAAAGGGAAACTAAGAATGTAAAAATTCTATGTAAAATAGTAGCATATTTATGACCGTTTTTATATCTCACCAGATTGTTACGCGCCTAATGGGTTTCACTCTGAGAAGCCAGTCATTTGTGGCCTTGCAGTTGATAACAGAATCCTTACTCTGTACAAACAAGACGACGGTGACAACCGTACGGAGATGGAAAATGTTGAAGTAAAGCTCTATCCAGCAGGGATGGTTGTGTTTGGTCAGTACCGCAGCAGTCATCCATACGACACAGAACAAATGTGGGCAGCATTTTACAAGATGCTTCTAGACAAATACTTGGTGCCCAAGATATTCTTGACCAATGTCAGTCCTGGTTTTGATTGGATAAAACAGTTTGTCGAGCCAGGTTAGCCTCTCATAGCAAAAATGTCAGGTTTTAGTTTAAAAAATATTAGGGTTTAAACCTCTTATTAACCGAAGGCGAGGGCCGTACTGTATGAACCTACGGCCGTACTCCCCCGTAGCGCGTGGGCCATAAAAGGTGGTGGGGGTGAGGGATGAGGTTACATAGCTTGAAAGCAAGTTGACTAATGAGAGCACGTGGAATTACTTTACATTATAATATATTTTTTTAAACGTTTCAGAAACATCTCCACCTATCAATACCAATTTTCTCAGTTGCTGTGATCTAATACCCTCCTCAGAGGATAGCTTCGACTACTTTCCCGAAAGGGAAATTCCAAACCTTCACCGAACTTCCAATGATGCTGTTAAGGAACTAATGATCTTGACAACGGAAACTGCCAAAGCTCTAGATATCAATAGCATCAAGGTGAGGTTACGTGTGGCTGGAATCTTATGACTACAGCTACATAAGCAGGAAAGGGAGAAAGGTTGGGGGTCCACCTTGCATTATGCATTCAAAAATATGTAATAAAACACATACTTAAATTCCATCATGTTGTGATTCGGCAAGTCTAACAGGAAGACTGAGAAAGGCAGACAACAATTGGTTCCCTTCCTGTTACTAATTAACATTATGTGCAAATCTGTTATTAGGGAGGCTTTCATTTATTATGGCATTTGGGGGGGGGGGGGGGGGGCGGGAAAATTTTGGCCCTTGGCTACTAAACATGTCGTATCCCTCTCTGTGTTGAGAGAAAAAAATTCATAATCCCCCTAAAACCTCCAAGACTTCAATTCAGCCTCACACCTCTGGGTGAAAAAACCTTTGCAAGACTTTTTGAAATCTTGCCTTTCTTTTTTGTTTTCTCGTTTTTGTGTCCTCGAACATTCTACGCAAAAGATTAGGGCCAAATAAGTACCCAGTCGTACAGACCACTACACAGAAAAACAATTATAATAGCTTATGCTAATTTAATCTTTGTTTGCTTCGTCACAATTGTTTAATATTCAATTTACATGTGGAGCTTTCTAGTTAAATAGAAAAACAACAAGTCTAACTACATCATTAGGAACCCGTTGTAGCTTCAGGAAATGGCTTCTTCAAGTGATGTAGATGGTAAAAGAGGATTTTCTAGTGACGATTATCTTTGTCCTATATGCCTGGATGAGTTCTCAGAGCCTAAAATATTGCCGTGTCTACATAACCTTTGTCTAAAGTGCCTTGAAGATCTTGCAAAGTCAAGCACGGAAAGCCGGTCAAGTCGCTGTCCTCTCTGTCGTTCAAACTTTCGAATTCCTACCGGTGGGCCGAAGAATTTCCCAACTAACACCACATTGGTCAAGATACTGAAGGATTCTCCAGCTCAGAGAGCCAAAGCTGAGATTAACACAGCCATTAGAGACTGTAGAGAGAGACTAGAAACGATAAAAGCTATATCTAAGAGAATAAAGAAGGCTTTAAAGCACGAAGGGAACAGACTAAAACATGTTATTCACGAAACAGCGGAGAATATCATCGAAGTTATTCGAGATCAAGAAAAACAACTTTTTAAAGAAGTAGACGAGTTGGTGGAAAAAGAAGCATCCAGCCATCCAACGGGAGTCTTGATAACAAGGACAGAAACTTTGGTAAACCATGTTGAAGACGTTATGAAACAAAATGAGTCAAGAATTTTATTAAACGACAAAAAAAGCTTTATAAATCACTTAAACGAAGCGACAAAAGCCGCTTCCAAGTTACAACAGGTTTACCAAGGAATAGATTTAAAGACTTCGACTTTAGAGTTCAAACAAAATCGAGAATTTTCTCAATGCTTGAGTGGATCCTCGTTTGGTAATGTAAATCGTAGACTCAAAATTACAAAAGGTCCTAAGATGCAAGGCCTTCAAAAAGGTGTATCTGTGGGCTTAGATATTATCAAGCCTGGAACTCGCTTCAGATGTCTGAGTGTACCAGAAGCTTTGGAAAAGAAGTTTCACCCGTTCGCAATCGCAACCAGCGCACACGGGAATGTTGCAGTCTCTGACCAGGGTTCACACTCTGTTTTACTTTATAAAGAAAATGGAGAATTCTTGCAGCGAATTGGAAGGCTTAGAGGATCTAATGACGGCGAACTTGAATGTCCAACAGGAGTGTCTTTCTTAAGTCCACATATAATGACCGTAGCTGACGGCTGTGTGTTTGGGAATCCATCCAGGCTGCAAGCATTCGACACAGCAGGTAGATTTGTTCGTTGTCTTGCGAAACTCTCCAAAAATACACACTGGTTTACGCATATATCAACCTTTAAGTCGCAGCAAATTATTATCACTTGTCGTAACGTCGCTCCCGACTACGAATCGTATGTCCAAGTCTTTAACACTGATGGAACAGTCTCGTTAGCTTTTGGCGCAACTGGAGAAGGCAAGCTCTTATGCCCAAGCAAAACTATTCATTTAAATGACGAATTTTACGTTTCTGATAGCGATAAATCGATTAACTGCTGCATGATCAAGGTGTTTGACAGCCGAGGTCGTTACCTCCGAAGTTTTGGAGAATGTATGTTAAAGAATGACATTGAAGATCATCCCTCTTTTCCACTGGTTATTGAATCTGACCCTCAAACTGACATCATTCTTGCCTACAGTGGGCTTTTTAGGGTTGTACGGTGTTATAAGAGCGATGGTAGTTTAGTCTCGTATTACGGTACGATCTCTGGCATTACAGACATGGCTCTAACGAAAGATAGAAGACTTTTTGCGATCTGTGACGGGAGTGGAGAATTCCCGCACAGTGTACAAATATTATTTCACACGTAATAAATTTAATTCGATATTTTTTTAAAAATGAATTCGACAATCAAAGTGGCTTAACTGCACCCAAGTTCGTTTTGAAAGCTATAGCCTAATTTATTCAAAATAGCTGTAAATTTAATACGAATGAGGGAAAATAGCCAAAGCGTAAACTCTCATTATGGTCCGGAATGGAAATCTTGGATTGCGGATTTCGGGAACCCAATATTTTTGGACTCCGGATTCCGGATTCCAGATTCCAGATTCCCTCGCAAGGGCAACCTGAATTCTCTTTTAAAAAATGCAAGAATATTTTGTCACTTTCAAAAAAATTCTTGGACTTCAGTTTATTTTGAAAAAAAAAATTTTTAAATAATGAATAAAATGAAAGCAACGACGCTCTAAAAACAAATATTCACGTTCTCTTTCTTTTAATTTCATTTTATTATAACACACTGCTCCAGCAGTTAAAGAAACAATGGCATTAGCTTTAACCGCTGACCAGTATGCATAGTTGCTTCACAAAACTTTGGACTAAGGGGGGGTAGGGAGGGGTTAGACACATACCACATACTACCTAACATTAAAACACACGTTATCATTTTGATTAGTTTCCAAACACCTTGGCTCTCAAGTAGCCAATCAGAGAAAAGTTTCTTTCAGTTTTAGAGTCTGGCATTTACAATCTCAACAAATTCTGGCTTCAATGAAGCCCCACCAACAAGAAAGCCATCAATATCTGGTTCAGCAGCGAGTTCACGACAGTTTTTGGCATTAACAGACCCTGATAAAACAAAAACTTGTCTTAGGGATTCAGTTTACATATCCATTACATTTTCTTTTGTCGGGCACATTGGTTTGTTTGTTTTAACCCAACTGAATGACATTGATGACTAGTAGGTTCTTCCCCTGATTTTTAAGTCTACGAATGGTTTGAATTTCATTTCACCACTGCCTTGGAAAATTGAAAAAATGGGTTTCCCATCTTGTCTAGAGACATAAAACTTTGGACAACCATCAGAAAGAATTCAGTCGTCCAAAGCACAATTTAAATTGCTTTCATCTTTAAGTTATTTTACTGTTTGTTGTTTGCAAACAACCAGAAATGTGTTTGTTTGATAGAAAAGTAACTTTAAAGATTTCTTTGTCTGAACGGAATTTTAAAGTCATGCCCCACAATCAGGCACAGAGTTTGTCACATACCAAATGGGTGTATTTCATATGCTACAAACATATTAATCTGGCATACAAATATTAGTGATATTTTTCAAGCCCTAAGGCATGTACGTACCACCATAAATAATGCGAATCCCTGAAGCAACATCTGGTGAGATGTTATCTTTAAACCAGCCACGCAACTGCTGATGGACTTCCTGTGCCTGAAGTATGGAATAAATGAAAGGGTAAATAAATTATTGAATCTCAGAGCAGCATTCATCATTTACTGAAAGAAACTTTACAGCACTGACTTATAGCATACAACACTTAAATGGTTTCTTAAGGAGGCTCAAAATGGTTTTCACGTGCATGCTCTTAGTGACGTATACAACGCATAAATTATAATCAAAAGCAAATTTTTGTCCTCAAAAAATCTCATATTTAAACTAAAATAACTTAAAAACTGGGCGGTAAAATTCCTTTAGAACTTTCATGTGATTTTTATTTTAGGGTTCATAAGTGCAAAGAAAAAATTTAGAAATTCTGTAAGAGGGAACATCCTAAAATAAACTTCATTGATTTTTAAGAATTTCTTCTTACAGAATTTTTTTCTTTTTCTTTCAAATCAAAGATTGAATTTTTACCATGCCATTTTTGAGTTACAATTTTTAAATGGAAAACTTTGCGCACATTTGAAGTGTTCTATTGTTGTCATAGCAACGTCTCACATCATATTTTCAACTTTATTGCAATCTTAACTTTTTACGGTCTTTGGTCTTTTGGGTCTACTTCCTGCTACATATTAGCCAGATAAAATTTTATCAGGCCATTTTTTGTTAGTGTATGCCATTTCAAAAACTATTTCAAGCCTCCTTAAAAGAAAAGGTTACATTTGCACATGAAACTAAATGTCCAGATACAGATTGCAACTGAATATTCTGACCACATCAAAGTCATTGTGTACAATGTTGCATGTGTGTTCACTGATGAAAGATGTCATGTAAAATTTTGAAGAATTCTGCACTAATGTGAACAACATTGAACATTACACAATGTGTCTTTTAAGATTAACAAAATCAAAATCTCTCAGCTTATCTGATGTTACTTTATAAATACAGTCGAACTTCAATTATCCGGACCTCGATTATCCGGACTTTTCGATTATCCGGACTTTCAGTTCAGGTCCTGTTTTTTTCATGAATATTAATGAATAAGCTTCCCAATTGAAAGTTGCTGGTTTCTGATTTCAACACCCCTTGTTGCAAAACACTCTTACTGTAATCGTAATGGCAACAAAATGTAAAAGATCAGTTCTAAAAGCTCTCTACACAT
>WUAP02139504.1:0-12465 GCA_015163945.2 Stichodactyla helianthus
ATCTCATCACTTCGTTGGCACATTCAGATTCCTTTTTAAGAACAAAAGCTAGGTCTCAATTCTGTTACTGATAAGTACATGTATGACTAGTTTTATTGGTAACTTTGGAGTGTCTTTTGATTAAGACTGATCACCATACAGTAATGTGATTGAACTAAAAACACTAGGTCCCAGCTGAAGTGGTCACACTGTAATAATGACTGTGATAAATTCAATCATATATTCTTTTGACAATAAGCAGTGATCTCACCCACTATGATTGGCTCTGTCAATGGATTTCATCAATTCCATGCATTGATGCTTACAATTTATCATAATTATATGGAATCTATGCTCATCACTTCCATATGATGGTATATAAAGCCTCAAGCAGACTCACCTTAATTATAGAAACACGTCCTCCATGTAGGTGGGGACTGTAAGAGGGGAGGTGTATTCTGGTACTTTCTTTATAAAATTCTCTGGAAATACAGGAGTGTATTAACATCATTCCTGCTCTAGGGGGAGGATAGTTTTCCTGGAACTTTGTAATTATTTAGATATACCAGTAGCCAGATTTTGTTTCTAGTTATAATGTATACAAATTAACAAACATAGAGTCAAAGTAATGGTACATTATTATCAATTTTTTAACAGGAAAAAGGAAAGGAGTAAACTTCTATGGCATCAAGACAATTATCTCAGGAGAGACAAGTCAAGGAGGTATGGTGCTATAACTGAAGGTGGATATGATTAGTTTATAGAAAAATTTAAAAATTTTATTCCAAGCTTTCAACTTAAAATAGCCTAAGGGAGAAATAGTTTCAATTACAAACCAGTGACAGTAAAGAAATAGTTCACATTTAGTGTGCATCCATCATTAACTGGATATGCACAGAGGTTGCTTAAGCAGGAAAGAAGCATAAAAGTAGCATGAGACCTGTTTGGTGCAACTCAACTTGAGCTGCTTGAGTGCTTAAGCAACTTCCTGGCCAGGTACATCCATTTCATGATAGATGCACATTAAAAGTAACATTTCTTCTATAACATAGCTAGAGCCGAAAATAGCATGAAGGTTTGAAAACATATAAATGAAATTCTCAATACATGGGTGTGTGCACTTAATGTTGGCATACAGTCCACCATGAAATGGATGGCATGCTTGTGCATGCTAATTAACCAATCGCGGCAAAAGTTATATCATGGCTATGTTGTAATTGTGGGTGTTGGTGTATGTAAAAACCTGATATAACTGCCTGCACTATTTTTGCGGTGTAAGATGAAGAGTAGAACTACCAGTATTGGCATGTAGAAATGAATGGATGAATGGACAAATGGAGGAATGAAAATTCCAACTTCTGACTTTTACTTATAGTATCTCATTAGTAATCAAGTAATGTTACACGGTTGTAACATGGTACGGAAACAACTGGCTTCCAGTCAACCAATCACAAAGCATAAAAACTATACACTCCAGCCAATTTACATTGCTTGAGTAAAAAAGGCCTGAAAGAGATACCTTATTTGAATGAAAGCTACTTAATTTATAGGTATTATACATCATTTCTAATGAACCAATGATGTACTTCAATTGATAAACAGGAGTATGCTCCAAGAGCAAGATTGACCAGTCATATCAGGAACAAAGACTCAAGGCAAAAGTTTACATCAGTGAAGAAAGGTGGCTTGAATTCATGAACTGAGAGTCAGGGTTGCTGTTTTGTATCCCTGGAGACTCCACAAACCTGCATAAAACCAACAATGACAAGAGATGAATGTTGGGTATTTGAATTTAGTGTGGGGTGGAGCACATCTCAAAGAAAACTAATGGGCTGTGATGGCTATAAAAGGTATTAGATTTAAGTGTAGTCCTGATAATATTCTTTGCATGTTTGCTTGACATTTCAGAAAAACTGCTCTCTCTCTTTGTGGCTGGGACTTTGGTGAAGGAAGTGGCACTTTGACTGACTTCTTAAAACAGTAAGTTTTGGTATAATTCTGTGGCTGCTATGGATTCCCTGGTTCATTCAGGATCTGGTTCTGGTTCATTCAGGATCTTGGCCCTTTATAGGATAATCTTTCAGGATTTGTTTTTCCAATACAGGATCCTGTAGGATCCTGTGCAAGTTTTGTACCACAGATACAGACATCATATCTAACTGTTCATCATGCTTTTATATGGTGATGTTTGTATAGAACCTAGACCACAATATAAATGCACTATGTTTTTCTTTCTCAGAGAAGGTCTATTAAGAGGATATTTTCTCTTCTGTTTTTCTTTCTATATTTTTCAAACAGGCTTCAAGCAAGGAGCAAGTATGAGAGAGCAGCTACATTAGCATTATTTAACAATGATATTCGACAAGCTATCGAGATACTTAGTCTAGCTTCAAAAGCAGCAACCAACTCAGATCCAAAACAAGACACAAAAGGTCATTTGTTCTTGAGTGAAAATGTTTAAGGAAGTGTTCAATTGAAGGAAGCATACAATTTTATGGGCATGGGAGGGGGAGGGGTGGTGTTTATCTATGAATAACTCCCCTTTTCATTTACATATTATTTTTACATACCCCCCACTACATATAGTTTGTTTTTGGCAAGAGCCCACAATATGCCCAAAGTTTTTGGCTGACATCCCCCTGAACCCACATTTTATGGGTGCCCACCCCCAAATTCCACCAGTCCCACTACCCCATGCCAATAAAAAATGAACGATCCATAAACTGTTTTCTCTTTCTGTGGTGAAACATTATTTTGTCATATTTCCGTTGGTCTGCTCTAAAGACTTACTTATTCAATACTCCAGTTTCAAATTTTCTGTCATGCATGCAGGGTTAGCCTTGTTTTTGTGTGGAATATTCATGTTTCAGTGAAGGTCCATAGAACTTCAAAGTGTTTGTATTGTCTTGGTTGTTTATCCTTTGTTTTATTGTTGGTATTTATGAATATTTTAACATTGAAATGAGGCTAACCCTGCAAAAATGAATCTTTAATCTAGACGTACAGTGGCATTTTGCAAACTTGAAAAGGGTCTATTGTGATTTCAGGGATGGTATTCAACATGGTTGCCATGGCACTATCAGGGTATACAGTTGAAAAGGAGGCTTTATGGAGACAAATGTGTAAAAAATTATGCACTGAGGTGAGCTGTTAGTACATAGTAAATCTACAACACTCAATTCACATGTTGGTTTTTACGGAGGGAGGAAAACTGGAGATTCCAAAGAGAAACCCTCATGCTAAGGGAGAGAACAATACATCTAACAAACTCCACTCAGATGAAGCATTCACAGTATTCAAACCAGCAACCTGACCCATTGGGCTCAAATGGTGAGAGGCAGTGTAATAACAGCATACGCCACCCATGCCATCCACAACTACAATCATTTGCTGATAAAAAAAGGTACCATGTTCATTGAGTTGGAGGTTCCAAGTAGATCTAATTATTTAGATTAGGAACTCTGTCTCTGGTAAGTTTTTGGGTGCTCCAAATGATACAATCATATTTGGGTGATACAATCATATAAAAAGCATAGTTACATGCATGAATTAAAAGTACATTGACAGATCACTGTACAAACATGAGATTAAAGCATTGTTGTTGACTTTAACAAGTGACTACATACAATATTTATACATGGTTTTTTGTTTTAGATTGAGAGTCCTTATCTTAGAGCTGCATTTACTTTTTTAACTTCTGAGGATGATAGTTTTGACAATATACTGGTTGGTGTTATGACATTTTTACAATTTTTAATGTCATGATGGAAAAAAACTAAAGCTTTGATATCATATTTAGAGATTGGCTTAAAACAACTAAATGTTCTTTTTTTTGTTATATCTAATTAACAATTATACTCTCTGAACTGGAGGTGAATAGCGGTAGAATATTGACTGAGACATGAAGTCAAAGTAAATATTCCTAAAACTGCTATTCACTGACAGTGAACTTCACAAACCAACAATAGGATTCTTGAAAAAACAATTCATTGAGTAAAAATGCAAAATATATATTTTGAGAGAAGCTATATCCCAAGCTTGGGAAGTCGATATAGTCTCAATATTCCAAGATAGTGAGCCAATAGAATTGCTTGATCTTATGAGGTTGTGAAGTTGGTATACACCAAATTGAAAAAACGTTGTCGGGTTCAAAAGGTTAAATCATTGAAGGTAAGACCGAGGAGGATTGTGGGTAAATAGTTCATTAGGCCCATTATGTGTTAAACATTGTTTATAATTCTCGAATATTGCTTTCTTTGAGAATTCAAAGGCAATGTTCGAGAGTTGCAACAATTAACAATATCTTATGTATAAATATGTGGACCGCGTGGCACTACGGTATGAAATACATGGACTAGAAATAATGGAAAGTTATAGTGCTTAGAAAGGAGGTTATTCCGGGCAAAAGACCCTTGGAAATAAATTTGGAAATATTAATTTCTGACCTTGCTGGGATTTGAACCCACGACCTTCAGATTTGTACTACTGATGCTCTACCAGCTGAGCTACAGGTCAGACTGGGAGCAGGCCGGGGTGAAATAGATGTTAGGTATTTCATAGTGCCATGCAGTCCACATTTTCATATCAATGCATTTCAATTACTGCGACCTAACATCTATTTCACCCAAGTCTGCTCAAATCTGATGGTCGTGGGTTTGAATCCCAGCAAGGTCGGAAATTAATTTTTTCCGAATTTATTTCCAAGGGTCTTTTCGCCCAGAAAAACCTCCTTTCTAAGCACTATAACTTTCCATTATTTCTAGTCCAATATCTTGTGTATATAATATGGGCTTTTTTATGTACTTACCCATAACACCTTTTGGTCTTACCTTCAATGATTGAACCTTTTGAACCAGACAAACGTTTTTTCAATTTGGTGTATACTAATATCTAATGTCAACAGAATGAATCAAGAATAGAAGTTGAAGATAGGGTTGCCTTTGCATGTAAATTCCTACCTGATAATAAGGTAAATTTAATCAAAACATTCACTAAGCAATGCCATACCCAATGTAATTCATGGTAACAAAGCTGTTTTTACTTTTGCTACAGCTTGCAAACTATGTTAACAGTTTGGCTGCTAAAATGATTGAAAAAGGAAATCTGGATGGAGTACTCTTAACTGGTTTGTATCTCTTTATTCATCAACTTACATTACAGTAATCATTTTCTCTGTGCTCAGTGAACATTTACATTGCTCTCTATTAATATGAAACCATTGATATTATAATGCTGACTGTGTGGACACTTAGATTTACTGTTCATACAATAATTATTTTCCTGATGGTATCTGAATCATTCTTTCAGAGAGGATTGGCTATTTGCTGAGTTAGTGGTTGAGTTAAATTTGGGTTGAGTTTGATTTAGGATTGAGTTAACATTGATTTAACATTGGCTTAAGATAGATTTCATTTTGTCTTGACGTTTAGTAGTATAAAATTCATAATAATTCTATAAATTATTGCTTGTCCTGACACCATAATATCAACAACTTACACCAGAAATGGCTAACACAGGGCACATGGAGCGCACTTTAGATAAAAGTGAAAATGGAAAATAAAATTCAAAAACATTGTATTTTATTTATTTTCTGTACTTAAAGTTTGAGATGGCGTGCTAAGTAATGTGAAAAATCCAAAAATTCAAGTAAAAATGTAGCAGAAAATTTTTTAAAATGCACAGATTAGTTTTTCTATATATTAATTTCGCTTTGGTCAATCCCATGCAAATATACTTCCTGAAGGGAGGCAAGTAAAAATTCCCATCCAACATATAGCGAAACTTACAAAACCAGATTTCGACATCTTTTTAGTCTCGAAATCCCGAAAAAACTTGATCAAAATGTTCCCTAAACTGGGGGATGCATTTATTGAAAAGTCTTTCCACTCTTCCTCGACATTTCATGCAGATTTTTCTGGGGATTTACCCCATTGAAAAGCAAGGTTCCGGATTCCAAGTGCAATCTGAGTGAGTGCCTGTTATTTGTGCAAGAGTTACTTGTATGAAGTGCTTCTTACTTATAACTGAAACATAAAGCACAAGTTGGCAAAGTACAAAATCATTTAATTGAGTGCTAGAATTTAGGAAGTATTTTAAGAAGCATGATTTACAGGGTACTGTTAGATACTGATTTGATAGTGAAATCCCAATATTTCTAATTCCACTCCCGTAATATGTTAGAATAGGAAAATGGGGTAAGCAGGTGCAAAGATATCAAGATATACTGCAAATATATATTAAGCTAACACCAAAGACAATCATGTGATTACCGGTATACCTGCTACATCCCTACTACATCCCTGCTATATACCTATTTACCTGCTACATACCTACTACATACCTACCTTCCTACATACCTAGTATATACCTTCTACATATCTACTACATTACCTGCTATATACCTACTACATACCTGCTACATACCTGCTATATACCTTCTACATACCTTTTTCATACCTACTACTTATGTACTATATACCTTCTACATATCTACGTACCTGACACATACCTGCTACATCCCTACTACATCCCTGCTATATACCTACTATATACCTGCTACATACCTACTACATACCTACCTTCCTACCTACCTAGTATATACCTTCTACATATCTACTACATGCCTACCACGTCGGGCCAGAATGGGTCAAGAATGTTTCATTTGGTGTAACCTATTTGGCATTTAATCGAACTTTCTTGAAACTTGGCACAATTAAAGAGCTCATCAAACTTGAAAACTTGTTTGTTTTATTTTTCTGATTTTCAACGTTTTTGGCAGGAAAATGATGTCATCTTTTGGCGGGAAAATTTTAATTTTGCTCAATTGATAATTTTTTTATATGTATTTGAAAGAGCAGCATGAGAGGATTTCAAAATGGCAAAAATTATTCAACTACAATAAAAGAATCAAAAGAATAAAGATATGATTTTATGAATATTCATAAAACCGCCATTTTGTTACTAAAAATAGAAACAAAATGAATATTCATAAAATCATATCTTTTGATTCTTTTATTGTAGTTGAATAATTTTTGCCATTTTGAAATCCTCTCATGGCGCTCTTTCAAATGCATATAAAATCAATATCAATTGAACAAGTTTTCAAGTTTGATGAGCTCTTTAATTGTATTAAGTTTCAAGAAAATTCAATTAAATGCCAAATAGGTTACACCAAATGAAACATTCTTGACCCATTCTGGCCCGACGTGTACTGTATACCTGCTACACGCCTGCTACATACCTGCTACATATCTGCTATGTACATGCTACATACCTATATACCTGCTGCATACCTGCTACATATCTATTACATACCTGCTACATACCTACTGTATACCTTCTACATATCTACTATATAGCTACTACATAACTACTATATAGCTACTACATACTTACTATATACCTGCTACACATCTGCTATATACCTTTTAAGGGTCATTTTAAAGATTTATGATGACCATCCCCTGTCCCCTTATATATGTGAGTCCCCCCACCCAGAAAATACCTTGCAGCCTTGATTGAATGCTTTGTGTTTGACCAGCAAACCATTGTATCAAAAGTAGTCAATTGCAACATATCTGAGGCAGGTTTGGGGTCTCTGAAACATAATATATCTAATATATTTTTGTTTCATTTACTTTTAGGAATAACTCAAGATTGCATTGAGCTGCTAGAAAAATATGTCAATAAGGTACATGTTTTTTTTTTGTACTTTATAATTAACAGCATTTTATCATTAAAATTAGGAACCGGTCATTAGTTCCCCACTGTTCATCAAGCACATTTTTTTGATCCTCACATCACCCTGGCAAGATATACAAGAATCCAGAAAAATACAGAAAAAGTGCATGAATATGTATGACCCCCTCCCCTTTTATCCATGCATAAAAATTAGTGACCCACCCCCTATTTGCACCAGTACAACATTAAGTGGTTTCACAGGGCAAAGTTCAAATTTACTAAGTCACAGGTAGGGGCAACAGGGAAAAGTGGAGATCACAGGGATACTGTGGGAGCTAGAGGTCTCCAGACAGAGTAGGGACACAAATGTGAATGAATAGTTAACAGTTACAGCATGGTACTTACAGGACCCCTAGTATATGCACCCTACTAATACCATGGGTGTGCCTAGGTACTTACAGTGATGCACACAAACCCCAAGGGGACTGATTACTTCACACCTGTTCTGGACCCCTAGGCACATGTACATAAGGCAATAAGCTATTTTGGTTTTCCCTTTTAGACAACAGATGTACAAACTGCTAGTCTAATCATAATCAACTCAACACCAAACATCCCACCAGATGTAGCCAAAGACCAAAGGGTTAAAACTTGGATCCAGAGGTAAGCTTGTGGACAAGGTTAAGTAATGGACAATATACTACTGAATTTAGCTCTGACCAGATTTTTTCAACTCACTCACTGTTTCACATTGCATTTTTATCTTATATTAGGGACTGGTCATAAAGTAAAGAGGGGGCTGGGCTGGTAGAATGCAATCTTTTGAAACTCTTTGTAAAGTCTTTGTGAAGTAGTTTTGAGACTCTTTGTGAATGTGGCCCAGCCTTACAGACTTGCATAAATTTTCATGACTCACCCCTTATCAGAGCCACCAGAAAAATGATGTGTCAAATACGTTACATTGTGATTGATTTTCCAAATACATTTGAACAATGAAAGCCTGCAGTGACCAAATTAGAACATAATTTGAAATGACCCACCCCTGCTTTTGTGTATGTTTTTTCTGGTCCACCCCCTGTTTTCCTGCACAAAAAGAATGGCCCACCCTATTCTTTTTACCAGCCCAACCCACTCTTTACTTTGACTAGTCCCTAAGCAGGATTGATTTTGTAAAATGGGATGATATAGTGGATCTGAAATTTCTCAGGGGAGAGTGGACACAAGTATAAACAGGGAGACTGACCCTTCATTTTTTACTTAATGCAAAGGGCCTGTACAAAAGTTGTCCCTGACTATTTTTTAGAATACTGGTAACACATGTCTGTAATATTTACATGTTTTATAGTTACAGAAATCTACTGGACATGTGGCGATTATGGCATCAAAGGTAAGTTTTTTTGAAATTTATGACTACATTATTAAAGAAACTTGATGTACGAAAATGACTGTCAGTGAAAATTAAAGAAGTTTACACGTATGTAGATGCATTACTTAACTTTCACACATTTTGGTTTACCAGAGCACAACTTGACATTCACTACTCATTAAGGGATAACTCACTAAAGCCTCCACAACAAGTTTTTGTGACATGTAATTTTTGTGGAAATTCTATCCTATCTACTTCTGGTCCATCAGGTTAGTTTGGTTACTAAAATTATTTCTCCAGCCTCTTTCCTTCCTTCCTTCCTTTCTTTTGTCCTTTCTATTGTTGTTTCTTTTGTCCTTTCTTTCTTTTTTTTCTTTTCTTTCTCTTTTTCTCCTTTTGTTCCTTTCTTCCTTTCATCTTTCTTTCTTTTCTTTTGCTTCCTTTTTTTCTTTGTTTTTAAATTTTTTTCTTCTTTTTTTGTTGCCAGAATTCCACATTCATTTGTTGATGGCAGCTGTTTTTCCTTCTTTCATTTCATTGCAACCTTTGTATCATTGTCATGACTGACTGTACTTGTTTTACAGATTCACGACCAAGGAAGATTGCACAGTACAGTAACCCCTCTAATAGGCCAAAGGTAGGAAACTATAATTGTTAATCAAATACAGCGTAAGCTAGAGTGTTTGTGTGAAATTTATTTAGCAAATTTGAAACCTGAGTAAACAAACTGGTAAATAATATGCTCACAGCTGTTGTTTGCTGCCCTTTTTTCCTAAAAGGTCTTTCCCATCCACACTATCACAGATAAAAGAGAGAAATGACTTCATCAGATACTCAGTCTGCTAAAAGGCTTGCATGCACAAACCCATTTCTATGTTGTCACTATATTACATAAGATCTAACTTTGTAAAGACATCCTTTGATCTTTTGCTAAATATTTCAACATCCATAGTGTAAGTTAAGACATACAATCCCAATGGAGTCCGGTCAATTTGCTCCAAAGTCAAATTGATACCAGTTAAATCGATACACAAAAAGTCAAATCGATATGAATGCCAAGTCGATTCAATACGCATTCATATTACTGTATATAGGTATTAACTATGAATTTAAAGTAAAAGATATTCCTTAATAAACAAATATTAGTTATATACAGTAATGTATACAGTAATTATATTAGTTATATACAGTAATATGAACACGTATCGAATTGATTTGGCATTCATATCAATTTGACTTTTTGCATATCGATTTGACTTCGGAGCGAGTTGACTGGCATTCATTCCAATACAGCAGCCTGAGTCAAATCAACTGCAGAAGTGCAGTTTCTTAAGGCAATTGTTTCCCCAAAGTGAATTCTTATTAAACTCTATATCTATGTTCTTTAGATTATGGGATGTCCTGGTTGTCGCAAGCCACTCCCAAGGTGTTCTCTTTGTTTAGTTCACATGGGAACACCATCAACACAGCCACAAAAACCTCCAAATATTGGTAATGTCTTATTGGTCTTACACCTGTACAATATCTAGAGTTTATACAATTAATATAACTGCAGATTTATGGGTATTAGCTCAAAATAACTGAACAACTATGACCTATCTATTTGTGAGTAACGCAGTACTTTTAGAGTAAATTTGTAAAAAAAAACTAATAGTTAAAGTCTAATAGAGAAATAGGCACAATAGAAAACAACTGAAATAATGTATGCTAACCTCTGTTAGACTAATAACTATTTCGTGGATTAGGTGCCATCACTCTAATGCCATCATCCTTATGCATTTTAAAAAACTGAAAAAGGGATCACTCATTTTTCATGGAGATGGACAGAGAAATCAATGGGAGGAGGGGTGGGGATCATGCTCATTTTTCTTCCCCACCTCCTTCCAACTCTAGGACAAACATGACTTTTCATCTAAATCTATGAAGGCTGGAGCAAGAATACATAGTCTCTGGATCCCAGGGTACCTTCCAATAAAAAGAAATAAACAGTTCCTGGCGTTTAAATGATTTTTTTTGCTGGATGTGCATTTTTCAGCCAGAGTGTGCTACATCCAACTGGGGCCTTTATTTTATATTGGCTATCCCATGGTTTGGGGTCTTAAGATGAATTTAGGAGAGAGGTGCAATCTAATTCCTTTACTAGGGGCCATCCAATGCTCACTATGAGTTCAAATGTAACCTTTGTAAGTTTTACACTAACTTGTCTTGTTTAGATTTGAATGCTGAGAGACCCAAGAATGCCAGAAACATCAATCAGTTTTCCAACTGGTTTACTTGGTGTCAGTCCTGTAGACATGGAGGACATGCCAATCACATCACTGACTGGTTTAGGTAACTCACATTAGTCAGATTTATATGAAATACCATATCAGTCTTGAAGATATACCGTAAGCTAATGGGCTTACATGGTGCCTGTCATGGAAGAGGACAGCTGGGTGGATAGCATTGACTGGTTTCTTATTCTCCACTTTGAAGGGCACTTTCCATAAATAGAATAGTTGTTATCCTTCACTGCAGGAAGGAGGAATACAATATGCTGAAAATCTTCAGTACCTAATTGATTAATTTTGGTTACATGTGATGCCATGTCCACAATACACTACTTCAAAATAAATTCAAAAACTGGATCTCTTTTAAAATAATAAATCCAAAATGGTTACAGTAAATTTTACGATGCCAGCTTAGCATTTTAGTGTAAGGGCAAAAACAATTCTATTTGTTTCCCTGTTCAGACATATGAACTATGTATGCTTACATTTTATCAGCATTATCTAAGACACAATTGTGTTACATTAAATTCAAAGTTTTTGCTTCTAGCTTGAATTTCTTTGCATTAAATAGATGTAGAACCATAAATTTATGTTGTTACCCGTAATGTTGAAAAATTGTGGAGCGTCCAGTTTTAGTGTCTGCACAGTAATGCAGAATGAAATTTTTTTATTCATTTTTGCTGTTTTCATATTTATATCAGTAGTATGGAATTACGTCATGTGAGATTATTTTTAGGCTGCATTCATTATGTATACTGCAGGGGGGCAGAGGATTTTGAGGGGGATCTGAAATTTTTAGTTTTAGAAGGGGGGATGGGAAAATAGGTAGGGGATGCCAATTTTTTAACTCTTAGTATTAAAGATCAAGCATTTGTATTGATTATACATAATGTTAAGCCATTTTTTGATGTAGATACTGTCATTTTTTAAATTATTATATTCCTAGTATAAACAATTGAATGCTATTGAACGTAATGTATACAATATGGGCGGCCGATCTGTATGGGATATACAAGCTCAAGCCGCAGGCGAGAGTTTGTATATCCCATACAGATCGGACGTGAATATTGTATATGGCTTATGATACGTCTAAGTTACCTAGATGGTGTTTGACAAAAATTTTGAACATACATGTGAATTCAACTGAGAAAATCAGCTTTAAAGTTTATG
>WUAP02139515.1:0-12464 GCA_015163945.2 Stichodactyla helianthus
AAAGACACATTCATGTTTTTTTGCCTTAATGGAAATTTGCTAATACCCATTATGGTTTTTTGAAATTTTTCCCTGTGGTAGTATGGAGCAGCCATTCTCATCCCCAGAACCTGCACTGCTGGCAATAGCACTGTGCAGGCTCTGAGAACAAGAATGATTGAGCAACCTGAAGAATGCCGAGCCTGTATTTACTCCACTCCAACTCTGAACTGTAGGGAGAGTAGTTTAGCAATTCTTGGTGATATCATAATAAGTGTAAAGATAGAATGGGTATACATGCAAATGAAAATACATATTTTGAAGAATCAATGACTCATTCCCTTACCACATTAGTTTCTGAAGCTTCAATCTTATCTTGAAAGCTCATATTATGTTCTTGTCTGATAAAATAGCATTATAGTAAAGGAAAACATTTTATTACAGCACATACAAAAACAAAGATTAATTTAATCAATAATAATTATTATTATTCTGATAGGCACTGAACTTTAACCATCACTCCTAAATTAAAATCTCTTTCCTGAACATATTCAAAGCCTTTTCAAACATTTCAATTTTTGTGTGTTTTATAAAT
The DNA here is from genome assembly GCA_015163945.2 of Stichodactyla helianthus. Lineage (NCBI taxonomy): Eukaryota > Metazoa > Cnidaria > Anthozoa > Actiniaria > Stichodactylidae > Stichodactyla > Stichodactyla helianthus. The sequence continues at coordinate 575 of WUAP02139515.1, forward strand.
AACACTTTTTGACAAAATAAAAGAAAGTTCCATATCAGACAGATGGACATGGCAAAGCAGGAGATTCTTTTTTAAGTCAAAATAAAATTATTATATCCACATCCACTGGATATGAGCAAACGTGTGCTGTGATTGGTTCCTCTACTACTAGGATATCAGCTCATACCCCGTGAGTAGAGAAGTAAACAAAATGGCGGAGCGTTTCACCAATGTTATTTCATTTTCTAAACTTGAAAATAATTAAAATTCTATATTTCTCACAATCCAGTAGATGTGGATTATAGTAAAACAATTATTCCACTCAATCTCATCGTACATGATAAATGGTAAATGACTGTAGGAATATAAAAGATACAGTTCCACTTTTCTTTTTTGATACTCTTCCACTGTTTTCTGCCTCATTCTTATCTGCATCTGAATGATTTTAAAACGGTTATTATGATTAGTAGCTAAGGTACTAAGATGAACTGACATCATGTACAGTACTTAATTAACTGACAGCAAGTACTGACTATATATGGCATGTAACCCATGAAATAGTTATTAGCCTAATAGAGGTTAGCAGACACTAATCTATTGTTTTCTTTCATGTCTATTTCTCTATTAGACTTGAACTATTAGTTTCTATTTCACATGTTTAAGTGCCATCACTCTATCACTAATATATTCTATAAAACCATCATCAATAGTGTCAGGAATGGATTTCGTAGAAGTGGAGTGGAGACATGAAATGATATTGTAAATTTGTCACTGTGCTAAACAGTAGCTGGAGCATACATTACTGCAGTACTGTAGCTGTAATGATTACATCATTTTACTACCACTACCAGAATGCTTTGCCAAAATGCTTTGTTATCAGACTTTTCTACTCTCCTGGAAATAAGAGACAATTGGTACAATTTGCCTGACAACAGGAACCACTCAAAGCATTCTGGTAGGGCATAGTAAATTATGCCATAGTTAAAACTATGATTACACCATTAGGAAGGCATTTTAGTGTTATGGCATACCATACTATGTATGTGCTGTAAGCTGGTACTGTACATTTCTCCTTTATACAAAATCCACTCTATCATTATCATCATTGCCATCATCATCCTTATCATTTTCATCATCATCATCATCATCACCATTATCATCATCACCATCACCATCACTTGATCACCAATATTACACAAAATGGTGATAAATATACCTTGAGTAGTGAAATAGTTTTTTTGGTTTTCTTATCATAAGCATTAATAGGTGTCAACACTGGTTTTTTGATCCAAGGATGTAGACAAATCGATGAACATTGTGTGTGTAAAGTCATAGCACTCTGAGGTCTGTCACTATCTGCACCACCTTTTGAAGTCCCGCCAACACTAAACGTAGACTGGGTTGTACGGCTAGAAAGAGGTCTAGTCTGTAATTTCTCAGCTTTTCCACCCTCGGTACGCTTTATTGGAGGCACGTATCTAGGGAGATTGGTCCGTTGCCAAGGTTTATAATCACTAAATCCGACAGCAATTTTTCCTTCTAAACTCTTCAAAAGAGGATCTTTTTTGAAGACTTCTGAGGTGTTGAACCTCTTGGCGGCTTGTTTTCCCCATCCTCCTGAAGAAGAGGTGCTAGAGTCACGTCCAAAAGATCCTTGAGTGAATCGTTGTGAAGAAGTCATTCTTTGTCTGCTTGACTTTCTCTTTGTTTATCGAGTTCCCATGATTCCTTGCTACTTACCACAGGTAGCCCAAGCTCAGTATAAGTCTAAGTGGGAAAAAACTTGTTAAAATTCAAAATTCTAGCCACGCAGAGCGTACGAGTGACAAAATTCTATGTTTTAGATACGTTTCGTTGCTATATCTCAGGTTTGTGGTATACGAATAAAAGTTTTTAAGGATCGCCATATATTTCCTAAAGCTGGGCTACCTGTGTCAGTCACTGACATTCCTTCAAGAGCGGGATAAACAATATCTTATATATGAAAAAAAGTTTGAATATCGGACATTTTGGTCGTTTTTCCACTCAGCTGGTACCAAAATTCATCATCCATTGTACAAAATCCGACAGAAATTGAAAAAACTTCTAATCTGTGCATCATGGTCTACCTGTAGAAGACACTGTGCCCGCAAGACCAACCGCTGATAGAAAATTACGTAAGGCTCGTGCACAAAATAAAAACGTGTTTATAGGTTCTACACGTCTATTATTAAAATGTTTAGAGCCCTTTTTGCGAACAGAATAATGAAGGTTAGTAAACTGGAGTTTGTCTTTTTGATTTGCAATTTTTCATGACTTTTGGCCGTTCAATTTAATTTGAAAATGTCCTGGAAAATGTTCAATTTTTGAGAGATCTTCAAGTTCTCCATTAATAAGTTAAACTTATATTATTTTTTGCTGAATAATTCCAATGTACCTCAAGATTTCCAAGTGTCTCCTACCTTATCTCTAGGATATATTTATATATTTCCATTGAATTAAAATACTAACCTCTAGGGATTTCGGATGCAATCATTCTATTACTATGTTTTAATATGCATGCAAGAACTATATTTGTACATTTCTTCTAGTTTGCAGATGTGCAGCTAATTACCATGGTTTCAAGGTGTCGACATTATGTTCATACAGATGCACTGACAGAGGCTGAGAGGAAGCTAGCTGAAACCTTAGCATCAAGAATTGATGCTTCTTTTATTAAAGTTAGAGATATTTCAGGTTACTAAAGGATCATGTGTGATCCTGGATCTTTTATTTCTTGCTGGAAGATAAGTGAAGGGGTATAAGGGGATAAATAGAATGATACATAATCTTTAATTTTTTGTACTACTCAGGTGGATGTGGTGCAATGTATGAGATTTCAGTAGAATCAGAAGCTTTCAAAGGAAGAAGAACTGTCCAGCAACATAGAATGGTTAATGAGGTGATTAAATTAAAAAGCTACTAATGCCTATGACCATATTTTGAAGATCCATTCTTCATAAACTTTGTGATAGGACAGTTTAATTTTTCTGGTAATGGATGACTGTTATTGGGGTTATAAGGGTTTGAAGATCTTGATATGTAAATTATGTAATGTCATCTAGCTGTATTTCTAGGTAGTAACTGCTCTAATCTACAGAAAGTGCTTTTTGAAAAAAATTAAAAATCCAAAGTCATTTGGCCACCAAAGGATAATTACAAATTGATAATTAAAATTAAATTTAATGCATGCACTCGTGTGTAAAAGAGATTGATTTAATTTCTCTTTACTAATATTATTTTATTTTCCCATTTTTAGGCACTTTCTAAAGAGGTCAAAGGAATGCATGGTTTGAGAATCAACACTAGTGTACCTAATGATTAGCAGTGAAGAACAGATATGAAAATTGCAACCATAAGAATATTTATACAATGCATCAATAAAAGGGAACCTAAGGAGAATATGAAAAAGAAAAAAGAAAAACAACTATGTACATTTGATGCGCCTGTCAGATACACATGCTTGTATATTGAGTAAGATCATCTTTGCATGGTTGCTCAATTTTTATACTGTAAAAACAATCTACACTGCATGTACTATCATTTTCTCTATTTCATACTTACAAATCAATTCAGTCTGATGGGCACCAATCATAAAGAAAATTGAAATAAGACAAACAACACCTTCAGGTGGGATTTCTGTAGCAATGAAATACTCACTTCAAAAAGTTTTAACTACTGCTTACTAACAGTAAGCTTTTGTAAAAACCTTTGTTTTTTAAACATATTAATTGTAAATTACTAACAAAATTTTGCCAGCTCATATGTTTAGTCACAGGAGCCCCAAAAGTAAAGTGTGCTCGTCAACTATTTTTACCTTGTTTTGCTATTTACTCATAGTTAGCAAAAACAAATTGTATTTAATTGGGCTCCCTGTGGATTTAGTGATGTTATAAAAGTGATGGATACATTGTATATAGAGATGGGGTTGTCGTACATATTATATGGTATTATTTGACAAGCGAATAGCAGTACCTAACAAGCGATATGAAGCACCTAACAAGCGAATAGCGGACCCTAAAATGTATTCATGAATATATTTTGGTCTTGTGTATCCAAATAACAATTGTTATAAATGTGATAAAAATTCCTGTGACTCCCAGTGAAATTACTTCATGGCTTAGTGGTTAGGTTTAGGGGAAATGGAGGGATTGTTATTTAAGGTTTCCGGCTCATAGTATATTTGATGGAGTGTTTTTTTGCTTTGATTTGGCTTTAAGTTAGGGAACATTTTTATTGAGGGGCAGGGTGGGTGAGAAACAAATTTGTTTTAAATCAATCCCTTATTTTTTGGGGTACCTACCCAATGTATCTAGCCTATAGAGATCTTTTGGCTCAAAAGTTTTGAACTAGATGAGATTTAGGGAAAATGTTGAGAGCCCCAAATGTGGGAAGAGAAGGGTGGGGTACAGTGCTAGGGCTCTCTGACAAAAATAATTGGTCATAATTTCATGAATAAAACAAAATATTTATGCTCCAAAAATTCTTGAATTCTGGCCATAGCTGGTATTGTATTGATCATGTAAGAAGTGACTTCATCTATGTGCAGGCATAATATATTTATAAACCCTCCCCTCTCCTCTCCCTGCAAACCGTCTGGTGACGTAATAACGAATTGTCGCGGAAAAATGCGTCACTTGGTCACGTGACTGATCCATGTTTGTTTTCGTCTCTCGTCTCCCCGTTGTTCTGACAAATTTTTTACTTGGTGAAGAGAATCCTTTTCCATCTTAAAAAAATCAAGACAGATTCAACTGGAACTGTTATTTTGTTAAACTAGTATACTTTTAGCATACTTTTAGTTTGGTATTTTAACTAGGATTTTTTAAAATGGCTGATCTAGATGATGTAACCAATGATGGACTTCTCGACTCCGCTTTGGAAACTAGTAAAGAAGAAGCTGATGATTCTGTTTTGAGTGAAATTGTCAATGATTCAGTTGTTGAAGACGCTGAGGACCCGGTTAGTTTTACTTGAAATCTTGTAAGGTTATCTAGTTTTATGATGCGATTGTATCTTTTTGAAAGCAATTAACGAAGGACTCTCAAATCTTGAATCTTTATGATGCTCGTAGGAACTCGAAGCAATCAAAGCTAGAGTAAAAGAAATGGAAGAAGAAGCAGAAAAGCTCAAGGAAATGCAGAAACAAGTCGAACAATCTATTATGAGCCCCCCAGCACCAGGTTTTATAAATTTTAGATTTCAGATATCATTACTGTAGCATTTTATTTTTTCTTGAGTGTCTGTAGTACGACTTTCATATCGAGTTTGAATGAATGCCCTCATTTTTCATAGATGGGGGATTATTGTACTGATGTAATAGTTATTTCTTCATCACAGGTGTACATAAAACTTTAGAGGAAAAAGTCGAAGTTGATGCCAGATCAGTTTATGTAGGGAATGTAAGTCGTTAAAACTCATTTTTCATCGACTGGAAAATCTCTGTAGACAATGTCCCAATGGGTAATATCGTCGTGTACGGGTGGAATCCTCTGGGGAACTTATTAAAATGTAAATTTTCTGTATGCAAATTGATTCCGATGATTATTTGTGTATACCTCGTTCTATATGATATTATATATTCATTGTATTCATAATTTTATCAAATGCTAATGAACTAATAGTTTAAATACCACAAAAAAAGGAATCCAACCCAGCAAAATCACTTCGTGGCTTACTGGTTAGGTTTAGGGTTAGTGGTTCAGAATGAGTGTATTAAGGTTTCGCTGGTTCGATTCTTGCCAGGACCACTTTTTTTTTTATTAAGTGAGGACAACCAAAATCTTCAAGAAATTTTTAAGTCCCACTCGTGTGTTCGGAAACCTATGATGTACTTGGTTAACCCGTACACAACGACAGTACCATCCCATGAACATAACTGTACCACGTCAGAAGCCTAGTCTTCTTATGTTGGAAAAATACCTGATCCCAACTGTCCAAACGAATAATTCTATTTTCCCTATTCTGTTTACGACTATCCCAGATGGTCAGGGATAGTACCTTAATCATATCTTCATAAGTTGGGCTCAATTCAGGAGCAAGTTGCTAAATATCAGGATTCCTGAGGTTTGAAATACTGGCTAAAGAATTTTTATTGGATGAGCTTTGATAGGCCTCTTTTCATGTAACCATTAGCCCCTTAAATCAAGTCCCAGGGGGTACTCCCTTTGTCCAAGTGGTAGGGGTAACTGGCAGTCAGTTTGAAAACAACCTCTAAAAGATACACACAAGAGCTTTTAAAGCCATGTTGATTTCAACCCCAAAAAGGTACAATTATATGTGACGTCTTTGTCAAAAGAGAAGATTACATGTAACTTTCAATGAATATGTGGACCGCGTGGCACTATGAAATACATGGACTAGAAATAATGGAAAGTTATAGTGCTTAGAAAGGAGGTTATTCTGGGCCGAAAGACCCTTGGAAATAAATTCAGAAAAATAAATTTCCGACCTCACTGGGATTCGAACCCACGACCTTCGGATTTGTACTATTGACGCTCTACCAGCTGAGCTACAGGACAGACGCGGTCCACATATTCATATAATTACATTTCAGTTACCGCGACCTAACATCTATTTCACCCCGGCCTGCTCCCACTCTGTCCTGTAGCTCAGCTGGTAGAGCGTCGGTAGTACAAATCCGAAGGTTGCGGGTTCGAATCCCAGTGAGGTGGGAAATTAATTTTTCCGAATTTATTTCCAAGGGTCTTTCACCCGGAATAACCTCATTTCTAAGCACTATAACTTTCCATTATTTCTAGTCCATGTAACTTTCAATGTTCAGCTGATGAAAAACTGTTTGCACTGATATTGTTTATGGTAGTCAGTAACTGATAACATCTTTCTAGTCTGTTTTTTTAAAGGTTTTTCAATAAAGAAAATTAATAGCAATTGCCTCCAAAAGGTATGGAGTCATGTTATGTAACTGACTTTTGAGTCAGAACCCCTAAAAGGCTCACACAGGAAATATTTTCAACCCTAAAAGGACTGCCTATCACCCCTACCACTTGGACAAAGAGAATAGCCCCAGAAATCAAGTACTTCTTCTGTCAAAAATGAACTCCAAAAGTGAAAAGAGCATTCCTTTAATTATACTGTAGTTATATGAGGAATATACTGTACGTGTGAGGAATATGTTCTATTTGTGTATTTTTTTAGGTTGATTATTCAGCGACAGCAGAAGAGCTAGAGCAGCATTTCCATGGCTGTGGATCTGTCAACAGAGTGACTATCTTGTGTGACAAATTTACTGGCCATCCTAAAGGGTACATACTCAATTACTCTTATTTAATCCAATCTTTTTGGACTCTATCTATTTAGAAACTCAAAGTATTTATGTACATGAAGAGAGAGGAGAGTCAGATCCCACAAACCAGTTACATTCTGTGTTCAGACATGGGTACCTAAGATAACATTACTTTCTTTGGTGCTCAAATTCTGGAGCAGGGGATGTGAAAAAGGTTTAACTTGACTCCAGCTTTGGTGCAGGGGAAAGAGATAATTCTTCTTAGAAACCACAGAATTTATTAACAAACCATCCAATTAAAGGTTTGCATATGTTGAGTTTGCTGACAAGGAATCTGTAACCACGGCTGTGGCACTTGAGGATTCATTATTCAAGGGCAGACAGATTAAGGTATAATTCCATTAATATAGATTACTTTGTGGACATTAAAATATAATTTTTTTTGATGACTCTAACATGATTTTTAAGGGGTTTTTATGACTTTCTAACTTAGAAAGCATCATTTATATATATAATGAGGAATCAAACTTGATCATAATATTTTAAAATTTAATTGGAGCATCAATGGTTCACATTTCTTCACAGTAAATTTTGTTCATTTATAGTCTGATTATAGCTTGCCTGTTACTTACTGTATCACCCATTTTCAAAATTCATTTATGTATTAGACTCATGCTTTGGCTGGTTTATTTTAGGTTTCTGCCAAAAGAACAAATCGGCCTGGAATAAGTACTACAAACCGTGGTCGAGGTAGAGGTCGTGGATTCAGGGGAGGTATGGGAGGATTCTACCAGCAGTATAACCCATTTGGTGGCTTTCCAAGAGGCAGAGGAAGAGCAATGTTTAGGTATTACTTTCTAATAGTAATTAAGGACACTCAAATCCCTGCTTCCACCTTGTTTTGAGTTATACACCAAATTTGTTGAATGTGTCACCCCTAATATGATTTACCAATTATTTGTTTGATGCCCCTGATTTTATTTTTAATGCTTGTTATTTGCACTTTAAAATCTGGTATATATATATATATATATGCACATGGGAAGCATGTGTCACACTTATTATTATTATTATTATTATTATTATTATTATTATTATTATTATTATTATTATTATTATTATTGGTTTCTTATTCTTGACTTTGAGGGGCACTTTGCATAAATACAATAGCTTGTCTTCATCTGCACATGAAAACTATTGTGTTCATGCAAAGTGCCCCTCAAATTTGATCCAAATGAACCAAAACAAAATGTGTATATTCGGCTATCATTACACAATTCTGTTACTTTTGTTTCTGTCCCATTTGCCAGCCATTTTACTTGTTTCTATTTCCTCCACAGGGGTCGAGGCAGAGCCAGTTGGTATTCTCCATACTAAGAGTGAGGTGTTTTTGAAATAACTTCACTAGCTTTTTCTGTACTAATATTGCAATGAGATTTTGTCTACAGGATCCTTTCTTTCTTGGACCAACAACAGCTGTGAATACCTGACCTCCAAGCTCCTTGTGAGTAAGGAAGAGAATTCTTTTCCTGCTGATCTAAATAGGACAGGTTTGCTTATCATAGAACTCAGAGAGATTTTGGAGCAATACTAAAAAAGAAGACAACAAAAAACTAAAAACAGAGAGAGTGAGGTATTAAAAAAAGGTAAAGGAAAAGAGCTGGAAAAAGAAAACATCAAGGAAGGAAAGAAAGGATTCAACAAAAAAAACTCAAAACATTCAAGAAATAAAAAAGAAAGAAAAAGAAGAAAAAAGATGGCAGCAAAAGAAACAGCAATAAAGAGAATCAAGATTCAAAGACAGAACTAATGCTAGGGTTATTTAAGGATTTATAAATCAACCTTGGTATTACCTTATCATACTTCTATTGTCTGCCGATGCTGATATATACCTTCATTTCCTTAATATTATTATGCTAACCAACATTCACTATGTTTTGTAGCTTGCTCAACAATCTGGTTATGACATTTTAAATAACATTGGTTTGTGTTGTGCCATCCTATTGACCCTCTCCATAGTCATCAGTTCATTGGTTAAACACAAAGCATTCAGTTTGAGCAGATTTCATGACTGTAAAACTTGTCATGACCAGTGCCATATGCATTCCTTGCACTGACCATGGTGTTTTCTAAAATTTTGATTTGACTTGGCATGCATTGACTGTGTCACAAGCATTTTTTTGCTGCAAGCTTTTTACAGTCATATGAAATCTGCTCAACGGCTGGAAGGTAGCTTAAAAGGATTATTCAATTTTGTACCTTCATCTTCATTTTCATTTTCATTTTGTGTTTGAGCAGTAAGCTGATAGATGAAAATTTGTCATTACGAGGGTAGATGGGATTTATGTTGAAAAGAAAATGATTAAGGGCCAGTGAATTTTCACTTCATTCTGTTTTTATTGTCATACATTTCTGTACATTTCTGTGGGATATTGTCTTTCCCTTTTTTCATTTAACAATAAACATACTTTTCAAAACAACCCTGTTGTGTTTATTTTTGATAATAGACTAAAATCCACTTGGGCAAATCCAAATGTTTTCCCATTTTAGACCATGTATCATTCCCTTGAGAATACCATTGTTTTTGGGGATCATCTTCTCAATCACTACCAAGAAACAAAGAAATAATGCCTAAGAGAATGACATGATTTGAAATGGAAAACAAATATATTGAAGAGGATTTGTTCCATTACATTATTTAGTTGAAAATGATTGAAAAATGCTGTTGAGAAGATGACTTGTATGAAGTCCAGGTTATGATTCTAGATAAAACCAAATTGATTTTTTATGTACAGGTACTCTTGAAGCTCCATATTTACAAAAACAAATTTGACCTATCATGGTCCTTAATCTTGCTTCATCATCCCAGTGACTGTTCTTTCAAAACCTCTGCAGAATTAATACAAAGAATGGAGTTGATGATTGTTTAAAGTAAACATAAGTTTATGGTAACTGACATTGTGTATAATTAGGAAAATCTCTTGACTCTTCTAGGGCCATAGCAACTCTTGCTTTTTGGTGTCAAACAATAAGCTCTTGTCCCTAATGCCAGGGTCACCCCCCTAGCTTTCTGGGTAAACAGCCTATGAACAGACTTTTTAACTTGAGTGTGATGTTTTCCCATTTCAGACCATGTGTCATTCTTCCTAACACTTGAGAAGATATGTTGATATGGATGTGGTCTAAAATGGCAATACATTACGACCAAGCTAAAAGGGTCTATTCATAAAATGTTTGAATGTTCCTTGAATGGATTCAATAGACCTTGTGCAACTATAAAAAAATTATTTGATTTTAAGTATGGTATGTTTTTTATTTCAAGACACTAAGCATGTCAAAATGTATTTGCAATCCAGTAGGACCTTCAGCAAGGTAGCTTGAAAACCAGTCAGGAGGGTAGGAATGATACCCTCACCCTACCATTAATGCCTGTGATTTCCGAGGGTGTCATAACCATAATTTGTCAGGAGGACTTTACCTTGATGTAATATTCTCTCCTGGATTGTAGAAAGGATTGCTAAACATGTCTGTATATGCCACATGAAGCTTTCTAAACATCTAAAGGTAGTAACATTTGGGATGCATGGTTACACAAAAAGATTATCTAAAGGTAATAAAATTACTCCCTTTTTTGAGGGGTGGGGATAAAGGAATTTTAGCCATTTCCAAATTCAGTTCATATTTTGGTAGAAATACATTTTTCATTTCACTTTCAATTGACATTCTCCCAAAATTTCCTTGAAAAGATCTGAAGTTTAAGGTTCATTTTCAAGCCCTTGAAAATAAAATAGGTCAAAAAGTCCATAATACTCTTTAGAAATCAAAATCGTTTCAAATTGTCAAGAAAACAATTTTTAGCCAACATTTATTTTACTACATTGCTCTCTGATGCTGATAAAGTAATGGTAGCCCTTGGATACCTGTTTAAAAGATCTGGAATCTTTACTTGGATGATTATTGTACTTACAGTTCTTATTTCATTGTCCCTTAGTGACGTGTTTGCTGTTTCTACAACAATGACAAACTTGATTTTTGTGTTTGTTACATATCCATAACTAAGGGTTAAATATCATAGTGAAGGAAATTATGAATCACATTGAAATATAATCATGATTCTTATTAAAAATTCCAGACACTCAACACATATACAATATCATACAAAACATGGTAAATCACAGTTAAACTTAAAACAAAAGTGGGTAAAATGGTTAGTTCAGTTGACCTCCTGGGCTTGGGCATAATGTTCTCCCATTTCGGACTACATGTCATTACTTTGGGAATACAATTCTTTGTTTCAGGCTCATCCATATTAATGTTCTTAAGTGTTACCATGCAAGAAACAATACAAAAGTCATAAAAGGATACACTTTATAGTCTTCTGTAGGATAAAGTAATCCTAAATAGAGCTCCCTTGGATCATTAGAACTTTTCGTCAAGGAAGACACTGAAATGATAAACAACAAAATATATAGGTACTCATTTGAAAAATTAAGCATTTCAATTACATGAACTAGAAATAATAGAAAGTTATAGTGCTTAGAAAGGAGGTTATTCCGGGCGAAAGACCCTTCCCTTAGAAATAAATTCGGAAAAATTAATTTCCGACCTCGCTGGGATTCGAACCCACGACCTTCGGATTTGTACTAC
>WUAP02139526.1:0-12464 GCA_015163945.2 Stichodactyla helianthus
CAACTAAAGCAATTGAAGTAACTAAAGCAAGAGAAGTAACTAAAGGAAGTGAAGTAACTAAAGCAAGTGAAGTAACTAAAGCAAGGAAAGTAACTAAAGCAAGGGAAGGAACCAAGGTATAACTAAAGTATAACAAGGTATAACTAAAGCGGCAAAAGTATTTGAAAAAATACAATATTAGGGACATTACATGGGGTCTTACACCAAGTACCGACCATAAGGCGCACAGCAGATATCATCAGGCGTCACTACCGCACCCCCGATGAGACTGAGGACTAGTTACCATGCTCCATCCAGCCTAAGCGCGTTCTGTTTTTCCAAAACATTCCATGAATTCTTTCAACATTGTGTGGCCAAAAAAACAGCCTCTCCTTTAGAAAATGGAGAGAGATACCGCATTTAGCTATGGCAGGCTGTAGTCACAAGACTTAAGATGTCGACTGAGTTGTTTACACCGCGATCATACCCGGTGTCTCCACGCGATTTCGGCTCAACGTACAGTTGTTCGAGTTCCGAAGCTTCCACACGGCTGGCTGCAAGGCTTGAAAGATCAGAATACAAGCGATCCCGCGGAAAACAAAAACTAAAAAACAACTACAACTCACCAAGAAATCACAGTAGACGACGAGAGAACAGGGGGAGTAAAAGAAAGAATAATTCACAGAATTCTTTAGCCACAAGAGAAACTAGGACGAAAAGGTTAGTTTTGGTGCGGGTTTGATTCTTGAAAGAAACCATTTTTTTATCGATATCGTCAGCTATCTTTTTCTGTTGACATCAATGTTATCTGTTGGTGTTTATCGGTCAAGAGTTTCATGTTTTGTCTTAATCATACAGATTATTTGAAGATATATCATTTTCTTTACTGTGTTTCCAAGAGATCTTGTATTATAATCGTTGTAGTAGCTATTTCAATTACACGAGGTTTTAAGAAAGTAAATTAATTTATCTTAATGTACTTTGTATAAGTAATAAGTCTTAATACTTCAAAGTTTTGCCTCTCTGACACACTATTTAAATCCTGAAAAATATTTTTCTCAGCTTAGGGTATCCATAGCAAATAGTATCCTGATGGAATTCTAACAAATACATAATCGTTGTCTGTGGAAATACACAACGTGTCGTATAAATAAAATTGAATATTTTATTGATTGTTCAGATGGCATTTTGACAAATCGTGCTACATTTCAATCTGTTGTGACGATATTGACCAACCATTTCTGCAAACAAATAGTAATAGGCCACTTCTTAGATATGCTTTGCTTGTCAAGTACAAAGGTTTGAGTATGAGGCTCCGTGCTAAATGCTTGGTGATTCATGACAACTGAAATGAATAAATTTAATTTAGGACGGAGCCTGGTACTGAAACCTTTGTGCATGACAAGCAAAGCATATCTCAGAAGTGGCCTATTCGCTTGCAGTAACTGCCATTTTATTACATCTTTTTCAATCACTGACTTATTATAAATGGCTTTGTCAACTTATTCAAAACCCCATTGACTAATCTTAAGGAATTCTTCAACCTTAATTTCCTCTTTGTTATCCAGTGAACAAGATGGTGTCACTTCAGTTTGGGAAGTTTATCGACAAAATCCACATCAGGTTAATGAAGAGAGAGTGTCACATCATGCAGACACTAGAGAAAAGCCCAACAGTTGGTATGGCATTCCTAATGAAAGTCAAGGCTCACCCACTAGACCAAGAAGTGTGCATGATAAACCTTCAGTAGAGCACAGAGATCTAACTCCTCATGTATCCAAGTTGTCAAGGAGACAAGAACCAATGCATCCAGATAGTTATAAGAATCCTCAATATGCAGATTATGGCAAAAACTTTGAACATAAAAGGACTCATACAGCACACAAAGTAAATGAAGCTCATTCATATCGCAAAGGTGAAATTATGAATTCTGACCAAAATCACTTTCACACAGAGCAAAACAGAAATCTTGAGAAAGGAATGTATTTATCAAGGTCTCTGTCATCTAGTTTTAGTTCTAATGTTGGATCCTCTGATGAAAGAGAAGATTCCCAAGGGATTTACTCTGCATACGACATGGCTGGTCGATCACCCTATGACTCATCCTTCCATAGACGCTATAGCCAATCAAGTCTTAGTTCTTCCAATGCATCATGGCAACACTCAAGCTCTTCATTCAACTACAACATTCGAGATATTCCACCACTACTGGACCCTATTGATAAAATACAAGAAAGTTCTTTTATTGATAGGTCTGTTGGACAGTATGAACATGACAGACATTTTGGAGAGGAGTTTAGGCTAATCAAGGAAGAACCTGTTAAAATACCACCACCTGTAGCTCCTAAACCTGCTAAATACAGCTCTAGCTATACTATACAGCTGCATTCTGCTTCTCCACACATAAGAAAAGAAAAGGGTATTCATGATAACACAGAAAAGAAAGACTTAAACTTTGTTCAAAGTCACCCACACAAAGATCATAAGTTTGCTAATGCCCTTATGGCACCTAAAAAAGTGGACAGCAGTAAAGTTGATAGTAAGATACTTTCCGTACGTGAGATAGCAAAAAAGTTTACTCCTACAAGTGTAAGGCATATATCCTCAGAGATGCACACCAGAACTCCTTCAGGGGATGATGCTCAAAGAGTCAAAGCAGAGCACTGGCCAAAGGCTGTATCAGTAATGCATCAAGAAAGCTCACCCTTGGAAAACAGCAAAGATGTCCCACCTGCAAGGCCACCATATCCAGACGAGAAAGCTTATAACAGTAAAGGGGTGGTCATGCGCAACAAAGAAGAGACTCACAAGAACCCTGAAGAACTTGCTTCACACAGGTTAAGCCTACAAGAGCTCATAAGGCTCCATGAAGAACAGATCGCTATCCAAGCTAAAAGTGCAAAAACTGTGTCAGCCCATGTTTATGTAAAGCGTACTCCATCAGATTCTAGTCCAGGTCGATCTAGGGCACTAGAATACAATTACTTCGAACTAAAGGACCTTAAAACTGAAAGTTCCCAAGATACTTCTCCAGTAAACAAAAAAGAAAGTCAGAAGCAGCCATCTATTGATAGTGTAACAACACCAAAACTGCAAATAAGACATCCTGGTTATGAGGTTCGTGAAATGAAAATGGACCAAAACTCTCCTTTCAAAGTTATAGAATTGACTGGCAAGTCTTTTGAAAATTTGTCAACTGGTAAAGAAAAAACAGCTCGGGTAAAGAGGCACCGCACTATAGGCATCGTTGGATATCGACATCAGATTGATAGAACCTCAGGAGAAAAAGCTCCAGCAAAGCAAAAAAGGCACACTACTGTTGGCATAATAAATGATTTCAAGGATCTTAAAGAAACCCAAGATGATTCATCCCCAAGCATGATCAATAAAGATGATAAAGTAAACACAACTTCAAACAATTATGCAATACAAAATGAAACTGCTGATAGATCCCAAGGTGAAAAAGGAAAACGAGAGGATGTGAAAAGTTGTATACCAATCAAAGTGTTTGATATTGAGAAAAGCCAAGAACCCAAGAATCAAGCTCCCATAGAGAGGTCTGTGGGATATACAGAGGCACTGCAAGTTGATCAGCCTGATGCAAAACCAGAGGAGCCATTAGTTGTAAGCTCTAGTGCAAACTATTGGTACAGTAGCTACACCCAGAAAGATTTAGCAGAGGTTGAAAAGTATTCCCCTGCTATTTCTATTTCTCCTGACAACTTTAAAGAAGATATCATAACTAGGAATACTGTCAAGGAAATTCCACAAAGTTCTTCATTGTCACCAACAACTGATGAATATCCAAGGGGAGCTAGGAATTTGCACTCTCCAGTTGTAGAGCTTTCACCAAGTAGAAAAGGAAACCCAACTGCTTACTACAAAGCTGCAGTTCCAATTGTTAGTCATATAGATCTAAGTGATCATAGATCTGGCAAAGAAAGGGCTTCAACTGCATCAAACAGTGAAGTCAAACTTGCTGGTTTTGTTGAGAATGTCATACACCAATCTAAGCCATACTCAGTGCCAGTAGTACAAGTCTCACCTGTGAACCAGGATACAACTGAAATTATCCAAGCAAAGGTTGTTCAGTTGGCTTCACCTCCACCTGAGCCCCCCTCGGCTCATGAAATGTACGAGACACGTCTTGCTATGTGGGACTTGCTACCCAGACAGGATAGGTCCACAGGAGAGTTGACAGACCATCCTAGTAATGAGGGCCAGGTGTCTTTTGGAGACAAGTCCAAACAAAGCCTTTCCTCCAAAGAACAGCCAAGACCACCTTTGTACCAAGATACTGTAGCAAAAGACTACCAAGAGGATTTAACAGACTCCAAGGGAAATAAATTTTCTTCAAATAATCAAAGTCAAACAGAGGACTACTACAAAAGGACCACTGAAAAACTCAAAGAAGAGAACCAGAGGTTGAGAGAGAAAAATGAGGCAGAAAAACGTGAATTCCGTAGAATGTATGAAGAGCAAAAGAAGGTTGCAAATGCTTATCAAAAGTTAGAAGACCGTTACAGAAGAAGGGTACATGAGCTGCAAGATGCACTTGCTAATTGCACTTGTCAGGGTAGTATTCTGGTGAACAGCAGAAAGATTATGCACACTGCAAAGTAAGTTGGTAGTTTCTCTCAGCTAGCTTAGACTTTTTATATGTTGAAAGTAAATCACAAAACAGCAAAATCTTATAGTGTTTTTTTTTGTATGAGTGGTAATAGACCTTATTTGCTTGAGTGTACTGTTATTCCATTACAGACCTCTTGGGAACAAGATTCCTTGTTTGAGGTTTGTCCATATTAATGTATCTTCTCAAGCGTTACTATTAAACAAAGGAAAAAGCCCCAAGGGAAAAACATGTGACCTGTAATGGGAAAACAACAAACAAGGTCTTTTAACGTTACAGTGCTGACTTACAGCACCTACATGGTGTGGTTTAACATAACTAAAATAGCTTCCCTTTGTTTTCATGTGAATCATTGTGAATCATCCAATCACAATACATAGTTACAGTAGTTACAGTTAAGTAAGGTTTGGCTACAATACAGATATGAATTTGCCATATCATTATGGCAGAGACGGGGTAGGGGACTGAATTCCCCCTTACTTCTTATGAGAATGACATACATGCTCTACTGTCATGTGGTAAGGATTTACTAAGCTAGCCCCCCCTCCCCCCACTTTCAGAATCACTTGGCCATCCCTGTGTGTAGTAAATTATGAACTTGCAAAACTCAACATGCACAAGGAATCATACACTTAATTAATCTTACTAAGAAATCAAAGCAGTAGTCAACTGTTCTGCATCAAGGTAATTTTAACCCTGAGGTAACTTCTTTCATTGGCAGAAGTGACAAAGAGAGTCAGTCCTCCAAAACACAGTCAATCCACAGTGGGATGCGCATCTTTGAGGAGCTGGAAGAGTGGCTCACTGAACAATCTAAAAACACAAAGGTTTCCAAAGTTAATGCCACCAGTAGGGACAGTCTGATAAGCTCATCATCTGACCTGACAGGCTGGGATGACCATATTGATGGTGCTATTGATCAAGTCAATGGAACTCATGTGTAAGAGACTGACCTGACAGGCTGGGATGACCACATCAATGGTGCTATTGATCAAGTCAATGGAACTCATGTAAGAGGACTGTGTTTCCTGGTTGTAGAGCAGTTTTGCACTACTGGATGTTACCTGACCTGTAGATGCCAGATGATACTGTGCTTCTCTGTTTCTAAGGGCAACTAGCATAGACTGTGAAAATGATCCCTTCTGATTGGCTGGTTTTGTTTAGGCTAAAATTATTATTGAAGAAACAAATTCAGCCAATCAGAAGGGATCATTTTCAGTCTATCATAGCAGTTGCCCTTACGTGGAAACATTGAGAACTAGACATTAAAACTTTGAGAAAACATTCTCATCATTGCAAAATAAACATATATTCAAATCAAATGAGATTCTAGAGCAATTTTGCCTTGTCCAGTTAGATCTAAGAATGCCATTTGACCAGTGCCTCCTTTTCTTACCATAATGTAGGGTAATTTTTTTACAGCAAAAATTTAAGATAACTCAGAGAAAACTACTGGTAATGCATATGAGAATAAAGTGAGATTTTACAGCTTTTTATGAGCCAAGGAGTTTACAGAATACTTTAATATCAAAAACTTTTACCTTTTCATAATATGTGTGTACTCCAAGAAAATATCCATGTCTGACAGAAAGCTTGTCTGATATATCATATTTTCTTTATAAAGTTTTATATTTCTTTTCTGAGACTGTACACATAGGATATGAATCATGGCTGATTTGCATTCACAGGAAAAACCAAATTTGAGCTACTTGGTATTTCATTAAAATGAGATACCAATGTTGGCACAATATTGGTATATCCTTGTTACTTTGGAAAATCATCTCAATCATTAGTTGATCATTGGTAAACTGATCCCAACATTTACCAATATTGAATTTGTAGACAACTAGTTTTTTCATTGCTTTATCACTGGAAGTTCATTGGTTGATCATAATGGTTAATCATAGTCATACATTTAACAATATTGGAATGTGTTGTGGTTTAAAATTAGTTCTGTTAGTTCAAGAACATGTAACTATTGTATTAGTGTTAATATATGTAACCTCTTTAGCAATTATATACCAGTAATGTACCATAGTTAAATATGGATATACCAATGTTTCAACAGTGATATTATCCACTTGGAATCTTAATCATTTTTTCCTGTGATTGCACCAATTATCGATAAAATAAAGATTATTTTTCAAAGTGGGACGTTTTAATATCTTAGCTATTAATATTATATGGTATTAATATGGAGTTATAAAGTTTTTAAAGGGGTATCTGTATATAATTGTGAAAAAAGAGAAAAGGTTTTAGACTGTAAATGATAAGTTAAATGTTATAAAGTTTATTTATGTGATATGTTTTAATTAAAACAACAAAACAAGAAACATTTACAGTGTACATCATTAATAAAACAAGCTGTCAATAACATCTCTCTTTTCTTGATTATTGTTTGGATTTATAGTAAATAAATTGCCTGGGAAATGGACTCCTAGCTTGCTTTTCTTTATATTGACCCCCAGATTTGGTAAAGTGATGGCATTTAACTTGTGAAACAGTTGAAGTCCAATAGACACAAAAGAAAACAATGGATTAGTGTCTACTAATCTCTATATTTGGTATCTACCAAACTGTGGGCTATCACAATTCCTGCATTCCGATTGGCTACTCCACTAAGGGGCTATTCATGATAGCCCATGGTTGAGAAAAGCGCCGGTTTTGAAAAGAAAAAGAATGGCAACTGAATCACGATTTGCAGATGTTTCTTATTTTAAGTTTGACCTACAAGTTGGTAGATACTAAAACAATTAGACCTCTCACCCTCATGGGCATGAGTCAAATAGCCCACTTGGCCTATGGCCTCATGGGCTATTGACCTGTAGCCCATTTGGGTAATGGGTCTAATTGTTAATTAGACTACTTAAACTATTTTCTGGAGTAAGTGCCAACACTCTATAAGAGGGATCCATGAACTGGGATCACAGGGAGCCCAAGCTTGGATTTTGTAAATGTTTAAAAAATAAAGACAAAGAAAACAAATCCATTTTCTATTTTAATTCCTACAATACTTTCAAGGGAGCCTGCTAGGAAAGACTTTCTTACAATTCATTCATTTGATTTTGTAGAAAGAGGCCAGCTGGCTTAGGGTCAGGAAAAAAAAACAGATAAAAAATGCAGTTTAATTCTAGATCCTCTTTGATAATCAACCTGCCACTTTGTCCATAAAAGTTGCCATTTTGATGTCATTTTTGGACAGTCCTCCACAGTCATGAGTACTCAGTGTAACCTGAACCTTACCATAAACATTAAACCACTCAGGGTGATGGTCTATTTTCTCTGCCATTAAAGCCACACGTGACATGAATCCAAATGCAATGTTAAAGTTCTTAAATTGGAATTCTTTGTATATTGCATCTCTGCCATCAACTTCAAACCACCCATTGGCTTTTAGAGGAGCTAAACCAACTTGCCGTTCATCTGGTGTAAGTTTGGTGGGCTTAGCACGTGACTGCAAAGAATACAATAGACCTTTTCGGCTTGGGCGTATTTGTTTTCCCATTTCAGACCATGTGTCATTCCCCTGGGTTTTATTTCTTTGTTTAATGGTAATGCTTGAGAAGGTACATTAATATGGATGAGCCTCAAACAAAGGATCTTATTCTCAAGGGAATGACACATGGTCTGAAAAGGAAAAACATTAAGACCAAGCTGAAAAGATCTATCTGATTTACAAAAATTAAAGTACAAAAAGTGTTTATTAAACAAAAATTATGCAGCTATAAAGTTGTGATAATGTAATACTCCCTCCTAGGTTTTAGATTCAATGCTCCCCACCCCCCCGATGAATTTAATTTCATGAAATCAAAGTATACATTGAATTCCTTTTTATAGTGCCAGCAGAAAATCGTTTCTTACCATTTTGTTTGAAGTGTGAATTCTACTGACAACCAGTAATCTGCAGGGTAATAAAGTATTGCAAATTCTCGATATTTTTAAAGCATTTGCCATAAAATTGCAGAACAAAGTGACGAAACAGAGAGAGCTGGAATAACACTTTTCGGAAAGAAGTCGGAAGCGTTTCGGAAATTGTCGTCGTAATTTTCCGTAAACATATCGGAAAACGTACTTTAAAGATGGCGGACGAAGTGAAGGAGAAAGACTTACCTGACGAAGAACTGGACGAACTGCTTGACAGTAAGTGATACTCAGAGCATAAGACCATCCGAAGATAATTATACCAGCTTCTATAATCAGTGTTTGTTTTCAAATGATCTCTCGGTGTTTGTGCCCTGTGATATTCTAAAAATAAAACAATTTGTTGTTTTGCAATCTTTATCGGCATATTGTCATTAAGCTTTATATTTCACGGAATATTGATAAGATAAAGTAAAGTATAAAATATCAGAGTATCATTATTTCCTTTGCATATATATGTGCTACTGATCGCACTTACCAAAGTAGATGACATATCAGTTTTTGCTGGTTCAATATGCTTTATTCAAATAGACTGATCACGTGCCTACTTTAAAAGCCTTAACTTATATTCTCTTACAAAAAAGGCAGTGTGGTCTTCCCTTTCCATGCCCTCATGAAGTATTTTGTTTTGGCTCGTTTGCTTCAAATAGCTGTTATTACAGTTGCATGCAAATGAGAAAACCTTTTGTTGTAAAAATCATCCAAGCAAGGCTATCGGGTCAATACAATGCTTAACGGATCATTAGCATCTCATTTGCATGCAACTGCAATAACAGCTATTGAAGGGTCACTTTGCATGGACACAATTATGCAATAGTTCTTTATTTCATTTTTTATTTCATGCATAGACCCTTCCTCATTACCCTCCCCTTCTCTGTAAATTTGTGGCCATAAGCCTCTGACTTTCCATGAGGTAGATTTATCAAAGATGTTGTGATCTCAAGAAGATAGCAACATGTTCTTTATCATGTGCAGGATGTCCTCCTACAGGTTCACATCATCAACAGAATGTCATTTTTAGCTTTCTCACATCCCAATGAAAGAGAATGTGAAACTAGAAGACAAGAGTGAGAGTGCATTCTTTTTCATGTGTGCATCATCCTCTTGAGATTACATCATCATTGCTGCAATAAATCTGTCTTTTATCGTTCAGGTGCCCTCAGTGACTTTGATAAACCAGCTGTTCCACATTCGAGAGCAAAGAAATTAGAAGAAAAGGGAAGAAGTAAAGAAACCAATGTCCAACAGGCATCAGGTACTGCAACTGTTCCCACAGAAAACAAGACAGCCAGCAGTACCAGCTCCAGCACCAGCACCAGCACCAGTGCAGAGGATAAGATGCTCAGTGAAGAAGAGCTTAGCAAAATATTTGCTGCAAGCTTTGCAGATGCTGCATCAGACTTAGAAAAAGCTATGAAGAATATGGGAGGAGATTATGATAAAGACTTTGTAACTAACTTAAATAAACTAGCACAATCTGCCAAAGATGCTGCAGTCCAAGGTAGGCCAATCAAAATAGATATTGTGAAGTCACAAAACCCATGAAATAAAAATTACTTGTTAACGTGTAATAGTCAAACAGACACAAAAGAAAACAATGGAATTTAGGGTCTACCAAGGTGTATTAGTCTAATAACTGTTTCACGGGTTTTGTGACTTCACTCTAGTAAGAATTTTTTATTTTAGATCTTGTGTTCTAAGGGGTTTTGTATTTATAGCTACAATATTTTTGTTCTTTTTGGTTATTTATAGTTAGCATGCAATGCCTCCCAAGGGTGAATTCATGCTGATGTGATCACACAGATCTTTTTTACAAATTGACAGATGTTTTTATGTGTCTCTGTCAATAAGAATGGCAGATGAATAAAAAGATAAATGCCAATATGTTTCTTATAATATGACAAAAACAAAAAAATCTACTTGTTTTTAGTGATCAAAACAAGCAACAGAAATTACATATACTCATTGACAACACCATTCTGTCTGACATGAAGTACAGTATGAATTCATATTGAGGCAGACATTTACTTGTATTTTGTAGGGGAAACTAAACCAATTTGGTTTTTTTTCAGAACATCCAGAAGCAATGGGAGCATTTGAAGAGAACCTGGCTAAAACAATGAGTGAAATGGCACAAAATGCAAAAGATTTAAAGGTTAGAAAAGATTGTGATAACCAACTTGAATTCATTCATATATCCCCTTTTTCAATTGGTTATGCACTCAAGCTGCAGTGATTTTGCATGTGATTTTACATGGCAATGTTGAAGTTCAATTTGACCAACCAGTTGAATTTGACCATAGGTCAAATCACACTAGTCTAATTTGACCACAGGTCAAATCAAACTAGTTCAATTTGACCACAAGTATCTTGGGGTTAGGTTTAGGGTGAATATCAGGGATGGCCTTATATTTATAGTATCTTGGGGTTAGGTTTAGGGTGAATATCAGGGAAGGCTATATATTTATAGTACCTTGGGGTTAGGTTTAGGGTGAATATCAAGCAAGCAAGTCTGTATTTTACTTTAGTGCTCAGCTTGAATTTTAATTACTAATGATGATGTAATTGCGATGCATTGTTTGTTATTATTTTGATTTGCACTCAATGTTCCGAAAAGCACCATAATTGGTTATGTGATAAACTTTGACAGCTCACATGGACTTGATCATACAGTTATCTCTTGAACCTCAAAGCAGTTGGAACCCAAGTTAATTTGTAGTTATTGCTAAAATTGGTTCAAAAAGTTGCAGGGGGATTATATGGATTTATCTACCGGAAATGACAATCCACCTGGAATTCAAGCAACTGTTTATGGTTAGCAATGTGACAGATTCAAGAGATTTACTGATGTAATTTGAGAGCTGATCTTCTTCTATCCTGGACCCAGAGGTTTTCTCATCTTCATCTTTTCTCACAATGAGAGGTTACTTTATTAATATTTCAATGAGCTGCAAAGCAGCAAGAAAAGCTTCTTGCTGCTTCGCAGCTTGTTGTAATAAAGTAAACTCTCATTGTGAGAAAAGATGAAGATAAGAGATATACCTCTGGTACCAGGGTAATCTTCATCGAAAGTACATGGATTTCCACATCTCAGTGTGGATCAAGACTTGAAAAAACATGCTTGAAAGCCCCTTCACAAACTCTTACTGGTAAACATTTTAACTTTGGTCTACCAGACAGGCAGAGGAGCTTGTTTCCAAGGCTGCTTTGGTTTAGCCCGACATTAATCACAATAAAAACTCCATCATCGACAGGATTGTTGAAATAAACCTTTTAAATCATAAAATAATATTAACTTGTTACAATTACATTAAGTATTTGCATTCTACATAAATGAGAAACAGAGGTCTGATGGAATCCAATTACATAAGTAACTGGGAATTTTGACAAAATGGCTTTAGTTTTTGTACATGTAAAATAACCCCAGCACACAATGCATCTTGGATGAAGATGGGCCTTTAAACACTGGCACAAAAATTGATAACCACCCTTGACTAGTGCTCATTTTCTCTTGACCCACCCTTATTTACAGGCCGAATAATCATGACCCAACCCCTGCTTTTTTACCAGCCCACCCCCCTCACTTTATGACCAGTCACTTAGATAACATTCAGGCATCCCAGCCACTTTTTGGACAAATTTGATAGGAAATATTAGGCTGTGTTAGACCTTTATATAGGAAAATATAGGATTTCCCACCTAAAATATAGGTACTTTATAGGAACATAAAGTAATATGTATGAAAAGAGCATATTCCAGTGATCACACAATTTACCATTCAAACTTTGAAATGTTTTTAATCAAAACAGTTTCTTACAGTGTAATGCACAGTGAATTCCCCAAGGGGTCGACCACCAGGCTAACCATGGATATAGGTGGGAGAATACAGGGAGATTGGATGCAAACATTGCCACTGAGGTCGGGAAAATGCTCG
>WUAP02139537.1:0-10519 GCA_015163945.2 Stichodactyla helianthus
CGATCCTCACCTATTTCCAGCGGCCATAATAGGAAGATAAAGTATAACGCTCTTTTCTGCCGTAGCTGAAGCTACAAGCATCATTCCCGTTTACACCTTTAGCTATTTTCATGCCTTACATTCTCAAGCACGTTACACGGCACGAAAAAACGATTTCACAATGGCTGTGAATATGGGTGTGAATTTGGTGGACTATATTCACCATCAGATTCAACATATTGCAAACATTACATTTGCTAGTGTCACAAACATGATGCAAAAACTGTAGTAAATCTGCAGATTTACATCATTTCCCCCATGCATTTGCAAAGTATGCAAATGTCATATTTCCAACAGATTCACACTAGCTGTAAATATGAAATATTATTTTCGCTTTATATTCACATACCGTTAAATACTAAATTTACTAAAATATAAAACCCTTGCAAATGTATAGATTCGTGTCATATTTAAACAAATTGCGAATGCTGAAAAAAATTTTATTTGCACATAACCAAAATAGTTTGTAAAACTGTAGTGAATCTGTATATTCAATATGGATTCAAGCAGTATTCCCAATGCATTTTATTTTAAAAGAACCCACACAGATATGATACAGATAAACTCCGGCTGCAGTTCATATTCGCATTGCTCTGTATATCCTGGAAAGAACAGAGACGAACAAAGCAAGTAGGTCTTCAAAGAACTGGTTTGGACCGCAGGGCTGAGACGAAAGTCTATAGTGCGCGCGCATTTATTTTTTTTCCGTTAAGAAATTCGTCTCGAAACTTTGCGCGCGCTATATGTTTGCGAATTCCGCTGTACAAAATGATAGAAATGCACTGCGTTCATTCAATGACCGTTATCAGTTCGCGCTACCAGAGAGAAAACGGTTGGAGAAGCGAAATAACGTAATTCGCGCTTCTATTCAGACCAGTGTTTTTGTGTCTGAATGTTCTCCAAAAGTATGCATCAAATACAAAGATGTCATCTTTATAATTTAAAATCTTAAATGTCAAACTACAACTGACTAAGGGTTATTTTTAATTTTAACCTTTATTTTTGCTAGAAAATTGACGGCAAACTTCTTGTATAGCGTCGATTCAACATGGCGGTAGTGCTTTAGACCATGCAGTTTTTGTGTCTGAATGTTATCCAAAAGCAGTCATGCAGATACAAAGATGTCTTTATAATTTAAAAGCTTAAATATCAAACTACAACTGACTAAGTTTTTTTATTTTATTTTAACCTATTTTTAGTGAGGAATTGAGTATAATCGTGTTGTCTATACTCGATTCAATGGCGTTACTCCTTTAGACCATGCTATTTTTGTGTCTGAATGTTCTCCAAAAGCAGGCATGCAAATGCTGAGATGAATTTTCATTTCATACGTTTAAATGTCAAACTAAAACTGATTAAGGATTTTTTTAAATTTTAACATTTATTTTTGCGAGAAAATTGACGGCAAACTTCTTGTATAGCTTCCATTCAACATGTAGATGTATACCTCTGAACAGCTTTGACCGCGTTGTCCACACTATTGCATAATATGCTGAGCCCTCAAGCTTTGTGAACCACGGCAGGCGTCAATATAGCCTAAAAGCCCCTGAGGTTAGCCAATCACATCTACTAAATGCCAGTCTAAAGTAAACAGAGGGCAATTCAAATAGCGACGACACTAAAGATCGATCTCTTTGGCGCTCTTCTCTTATTCACTAAACATCAGGCAGTGAATTCGCTACCGACATCTTAAACGTTCGTTTAAAACATGGGACGCTGGTTAACCAAAGGACAGAAGAGAATGAGAGAAACCCAGAACACTTTTAGTTCATCAGACTCTACATCAGAAGCCTCTAATGGATGTCGTCGGCAGATTATTCCCGCACCGATAACCGCGACGCTAAATCAATCACCATCGCCGATCGCGAGTACCGAATTAAACAGTACTAGTCCGGACACTAGTGCGAGATCTACGCCCTTACGATCCATACCAGAAACGCCAGAGACTTCTACACAAAATCCACAACAGATTCCGACAAATGTTCAACAATTTATGGCCGAGCAACGATTGATAATTGAGCGATTGCTACAACTACTAGAAAATCAACCGTCTGCTGCCACACAAAACAAACCAAGACAGGGACCATTGCCATTAAAATTAACGGTAAGAGGTTATTCTGTTATTTATGATATATTTTAAACAAAGAATATCAAAGTGAAATGACTTTATTTAGCCTTGCAAACACGTGGAATCCAAGCTTGTAATGTTTGTTTTAGATTCCCTGCATTTGAATAAATTACGGACAGATAATTTCTAGGGGGAGGACTGGGCAGCTTTTTATTATACGGTATTTTTTCATTGCTCTTTACAGGCTTTTTTTCTGGGATTTTGCTGTAATGTGCTTATTTTTACAGGAAACAGTGAGAGAGGTGTATAAAAGCTTCGAAGAAGCAGTGGATAATGAGTATGAGGGTCTTAATCTTTGGGATTTTGAAAATAGGTAAGATAAAACAAAAAAACATAAATTAGCAATATTAACATTTTAAAATGTTACCTATTGATTTGCTATGACTATATTCATTGGGAACATATCTTATAATTAAAAAAAAAACTTGCCCTAATCTTTCTCACTGCTCTTATTATGTTGATATTATGTGAATTAATTAACTTTCTCTTTTTCCCCCTAACAAATATATTTATTGTATTTTTTCACTAATTTTAATTAAGTAATGAAGTGAATTTTTCCTTTTCCATGCGATTCGAGCATATTTTTGGATAAGTTCATTATAAATGTACATTATTATTATTATTATTTCAGTATATTCTATATTTTTTAGCAGATTAGTGTATTCAGCATGCCTTTTACATTTCCAGCATTTGCATTATTTTTGTGTCCACAAAACATCTCAAAAATTAGTTTAACTTAAATTTATATTTTATTTGCTTCAGCTTCTCCTCACAAGAAAACAAGAATGTGAACAGTAGTATTTTGAAGAATGTACTGAGCACTGAAAAAGAATACTCAACTGCTATTATCAGAGGTATTATATTATTAATGTACTTGACCAGAGTTTTTCAGGAATAAAATTGGGGGGGGGAGTGATGGCATGGATTTTGTGTAAACTGAATTTGATGTGTTGTTCTCTATCATGCCACAAGGGTTTTCTGGGCTATCCAGTTTTCCTCCATCAGCAAAATTCAACATGTGAGAAATGGATAAATGTAAAATATGGGATGTAGTGGTAGTGTGTCTCAGTACCTCTTTATTTTGCTTATATTAGAAAATTATTAATAAAATGTTATTTACCTGGTACTTATTTTCTGTTTTTCAACATTTTAGCTGCAATATGCACATTTCAAGACAAGAAAAAGAAGATACTCACTGGATAAATGTAACAAAACAGACAATTATTTAAAATCAGCCAGAGCAAGAAGCAGATTGAATACTGTAAGTTTACAACAATTTATGTAATCTATTCACACAAAAAATGTGATGTTTTATTAAATGGTGGAGTGATTTATTGTGGGATTCCAGTTCACCAAAATTTAATTATAAGTTAGAATCCTAAAAGATAAAAAGGTTTATGATGATGATCTGCAATAATAATTTTATGAATTTATTTATCTCTATTTCAGAAAAGATTGCAACGTCAGAAGATTATGAGGGAGTCTTCATCATTTACAGAGGAGAGGAAGTTGAAAATAATGCCTATGCTCTCAAAAAAGTATATGTCTTCTGATGAATCAGTTAGTGACAGAGGTTTCAGACAATGATTCATCAGGATCAGATGATGACCACAGTTCTCAGCCTAAAACCAAAATCTTGGTGACCAAAAGGCTTGCTTGGAGAAGCACAGAACTTAATGAGATTTTCGTAAAGCTTGATCGTGGAATCGCCAAACGAAGATCACCTAAGGGCACTTCACTGGTAATGCAAAGAAGGGAGGGTCCCCATCATCACGCATGGCTCCTGATGATGCCCTTGCTTGGGCTCTTTCTCAGTCATAGTCTTATGTTATAGATATGTTTTATCCATGATCTTGTATCTAATGATTCAATACACCTTTTGCTGTTCATTACAATCTCCATTCATTGGTACCAACAGTTTGATTTTTGATGATAACATATTTTCATAAATGCCATACTAATATCATAAGCACTCAGTGAATGTTTATTTACTTGTTAATGGCATAGTGTCAAGAATAAATTGATGCATTTTTAACTTTAATGCTGTTATTGTTATTTATGTTTGTCCAGTGGCTATAGATTGTATGTCACTTTATACTATTGCATGATCATGAATAGCATTAAGAAGCAATTGTATTTTCGCTATATGCTAATGTATGGTGCCAATTAAAGTATATATTAACATTATTGATCACATTTGCTACAGAATGGATATTTTGTGTTAATCAACAGCAAAAGGTGTATTTACTTTTTATACTATTTCATGGACAGATATTGTTTTATAGTACACTGATTATTGACATCAGCATGTATGGTCTTTTAACATTTTCTTGAAATTATCCATATTATGACTTTTCCACTTTTTTATACAATGTTAAAAGCAGTCTATTTCTTAAAATTTCTTAAAAATTATTATTGAAAAGTATAAATTGAATGAATTGCTGGTGATTTGTTATATAGTTATATTTATAATTTAATAATATAATTATAATGTTTAATGTTACAGTTTTTATATCATACTTATAATGATCAATAAAATAATAGATTTGAAAGAGTAAGAAAATGTTGTGAATATGGTATTTACTTCATCTTGAGTGGTTGTAATAAAGTAAGGGTGAATATGGTATGCAGTTACTGATGCAAATATTAAGGAAATATTAAATTTGTCATTGTTTGGGGTGTACTGAATATGGTGTCAATATGTTATTTGACATAGATTCATGCCTACAGAATGATATGTGAATATGTTATTTCCTGCAGTTTTACTTGATTTAGTGAATGTAATTTTTACTCCATCCTCACCCCCTGTGAAAACTTCATGAATATGCTATTCACTATGCAGTGAATGTATAAGTATATGTAGTATTCGTTACATCTTTACGATATGTAGTGAATATGACATGAATGTGATATTTAAAATTAAAATAAATATGATGTGAAAACGTCATTTGATGCAGATTCAAACATACCATGAATATGGGGTAAACATGCAATTTCCTTAAGTTTTACATAATATACTTAATGTATTGTAAATGTGGTATACACCAACTTCACACTATAACGATATTGAAATGAATATGACATTTGATCTTGCGTGAATATGACCAAATGTATGTGAATGTGGTATTTGTGTACACATTCACATCAGATTTGTTATAGGGTAAATTTGTTTTTCCGTGCAGTGTTAAGGCCTGGGTCATATGAGACTAATCCAGAAAATTAAAATAGCGATATCTCTACTTATATTTTATGTACTAAATTATGTTTTGAACCCATAGTGACAATTAGTTTCCTTAACAATTTAATCCATGTATGGTCAGAATTTGGTGGTCACGTGACCCATAGGACCGAAAAACAGAAATTTAAATATGGGCCGGTGAAAATGCATTATTTGAAGTTATTTTTTGGTGTTAAAATGTTAAGGATATTTAGGCACACAAGTCTAGGCTTTGTATGGATGACCACATCTAAACAGTGAAGAGAAATATGCAAATTTGTAAATTCGACATTTGGTCACGTGGCCTCTTGTTTAATATCTCCATAATAATCAATGATGGGCAACCATACAAAGCCCATTTTGAAAGACATTTACAAGAGTCGTCTAAACACATATTTTTCATCAGTCTGGTTAGTGAGTCTATACGGCCCATTTTGCATTAAGTTTTTGAGTTTTTTCTTCATACCAATGTTGGTAACGTGACCAAGGGCATGTCATCGTGACAACAACAACAAAAAAAATTGTGATCTCAACAAAAACTAATATGTCTCCAAGTTATAAGATTAAATTTGCAAACCAACACTTTAAAGGAGCACTTGGACGAAAACGCCTAAATTTTTGAAAGTCCGAATAATTCAAACATTTGAGGATAATATAACTCAATTATGATTATAATAACCAGATTTGCGAAACTTTTAGCCTGGGAGCAACTTGCAGTTGAGAAATTTGGCTTTGAAAACCTATCCCCTATTAAATTTTTAACACGGCCAAAACATATTTCGTCAGTGGTAATAGGCTGTGTGACGTCATTTACTCAACCAAATCGCTTCGACCACACTTCATACCATTTCTTAGATGTTTGATTGATGTTTATAAGCTGTTCTTAAACTTTGAACAAGATTATATCGCACTCAATGCATTCAAAATTATCGATGAAACAGCCAAGTTGAGTAAATGACGTTATAAAACCAAACTCGACCCACTCCCTTTGAGAAAATACATGATTACGAAAAAAAAAAAAAAAAAAAAAAAAAAAGAAAAAGAAATGGCGGACGCCAGGAAAATCGCAATTTTTATTATCTTCTCACGGGTATATGACAAAACCATTTTAACAAGCTATTATTGGAGCAGTGTTTGATCTTAAAATAGCGGAATATTTAATCAATTCGGGCGTTTTCGTCCAAGTGCTCCTTTAAATTGTAAAACAACCATTTTATGCTAATTAGCTGCCTGACACAGGCCTTAACATGCTTGAGTTTATAGACGATTATTTAATTCCTGGAAATTGCATTGCCAAGGCAGAATTTTCCCCAGGGGAAATCTCTTCAATCGAGCGCGTCTCCTTCTCTGTTGTGAGAAATGACTGAACGAGCGACAGGTCGTTGTTTGTCTTTTTTTTGGTGTTAACATTTTCCTCCTCCTCGATAAAATCTTCGACGTCTTGTAAATTAAATGTGACAAACCTCTCAGCCATATTTTTGGAGCTTTTTAAACAAAATAATCGAAAAAATAGTGATGCAACCGCATACAAGACAAATCTGTCGTTGTAATTTTCCCGCTCACCAATAAGATTTAAAAATCTTATTGGTGATATTTTCACATGTGAAAAATATCGTATTTTTACGTGTGTGCTGAGATAATACATTTCTCAGTGGCAGAAATCCTTGTAAAACACTGTAGTTTATATAATAATGTATTTCATTAGTCCTATATTTATTGGTTGTTAGTAAATATGATTTTCATGAAGTAAATGCCGTTTAAACTAAAAGGTCCTATGAAGCTTAGAAGCGCCAAAATTATTGTTTTCAAAATGCGAGATGTTTTAAGCTAGTTTAATTTAGATGTCTAGCTTTGGACATGTCACGCAATCAATATTCTTATGCAAGTTACTCATTGAATTTTTTATTTTTTATTTTTTTATTTATTTTTTTTTAACTCGCTCATTTTATCGTTGGTTAATAAATCTGTTGTTCATTCGTTGATCATCTATCAATGAATATTATATTTTTATTTGTTTTCAGCGCGTTTAAAACTATTAATTCATCAGCATACTATGGCAGGAGATTAACAACGTTTATGATCGATGTCATTTTTTTAGTCGATGTACTGCTTTTTTTGCTACTACTTTTACTACTACGCTGCTCCTACTGCTTTTGCTGCTGCTGCTGCTGCTACTACTGCTGCTGCTGCTAAGCTCTCTCTTAGTCTTATTGAGATACTCAACTTAAAACCTATCGTAGTTTTTAAAAGAACCATTAAAAGTTTCGTAAAATTCTGACTCCGGGATTCTGACCTTGGTTTGGTTCCTGTTCATCACGAACTTATTTTTTCAAAGCTTCATGTGTCCAATGTGTCATAGAACATGGTCAACATGGTCGTTCAACTTCACCGATAAGTAGCTTGGGTCTTGTTATTGATTACCCTAGGAAAATTACGCCTTCCTTATCGTGCAGGACTGTCGCTATCCTAAGTAAGCTTATGTTATTTTTTCATCGTAAATCATACTCCTGTCTAAAAACTCACCAACTATTCTCGAGTTGATCAACAGCGACATAAGCCCTACAAAACTGTACCCACCACAACGAAGAACTCTTTGCATGACTTTATACTTAAAATGCTAAAAGCTCGTGCTCACGATTTCTACTATGCAGCTTTCCAGAAGCTATCTTTACAATGTTACCCCGGACAAGTTCAACAGTACTTTCCAAGAAATTGAGGAAGTGGCCTGATCTATTTATGTGTCAGTGTTTGTTTTGAAGTTTGATCACAGTTGGTGTGATATATGATATCAGTCTTTTGCCTTTACAGTTTTGTTCCTGTTGTGGGTTTTTTTTTTTTTTTTTTTTAGTACCTTTTCAGGATATTCAGTCATTTAATAAAAATTATATTAAAGTTGTATTATAAAATTCATGAATAATTAATGAGCAAAACACAATAGAAAATTGTTAATTAAGCCCGAGGTAAGAAAATCCCGAATTAATGATAAATCTGGCAATGGATATCGCCGGCGCATAGTTGTGATAAACTACTAATTACCATGGCAATGAAGTTGTTTCTTATCAATTTTTTGTGCTTCAAACTGTTGCAATCGTGTCCTTGACCAATACATCCCTTCAACTGGTGTCAGTAAGGAATCGCAGGATGAGCTTATTGGGGAGAAAAAAAAAAAGTATAAAGTAACCTAAAACCTAATGAAATGTTTATAAATATTTCAGGGGGTACTTCCTTTGTTAAACGCAGAAACCCCTGGAAATACATTTTTAAGATATATACTCAAATCATGAATATTTAACTAGTTCTCTACCCAATCATGTTCGTTTATTTGGGTCAAGTGGATGTATCTTCAATGAAAACCCAGATGAAAAGTGCTCGAGTTGGTTCAAAAACTGATCAAGACACTTGAATTTTAATGTAGCTTAAATATTATTAACAAAGAATACAAATTTCTGCTTAACTCATTAATTATGTAATGCAATACCCTATATTTTTTTTTCTATTTCCTGCTTTGTATTTCGCTTTTATTTGATCTGTAACAATTTTCAATATATGGCTCAAAGTGCTATTGTAATTTTCTTTGCATGTCTCCTTTATTTTTGAATTAAGATCTTGCCCTACTTCTTTCAGTTGTTTCTTTCAAGTGTTATTCTTGGGACTTGTTTTTTTTTTTTTTTTTTTTTTTTTTTCATAGATGAAATAGTCGTGTTTAACTCATGTAGTGGGCCTCTGTTGCATTTTATATTGAATTTGGATTCAGGAAATGTGCATTGGTACTTTGACTTAAACAGTCTACACGTTTGACATGCAGTCAGAGAATGCTTCTTCTTGCCATCTTTAGTAATAACCCTTTCTTCATTCCAATTAGAAGGCCAGAAACGGTTCAGATACGACTACTTCTCCTTTTTGTTTCTCAAAGTTTCCAAATTTTCCATCAATGATCTTTACAACCCTGTTAAACTATTTTTGGGTTATAGAGAAATCGTGATAGCCCTTGAAATGTTCGGCATATAAACGATGGCGTTCAGTGAGAACTCTTGCCCCGTACTTTGCTTGTCCTTCTCCTTAAATTCTTTCAATACTACAAATGTACTTGGTTTCTCTGATAAAAACCCATGCCCAAGCACATTCAACTTTTAAAGGCATTTTATGTACACGATTATAAAGAAAGAGAAAAGATCTAATTAGAAAATTACGCGAAGAGTAATATTTTATCCTTTTTGTAAACCAGCGATGGTAGAAATATCAAATGCGCATGTTCAGTTACGTTGAAAAGGGACTTTTTGGCGGGAAAGAGCTGTATTCAGTTAGCTATAGTCATACAAGAAAAGTATAATTTCAAGCAATGTAATCGTAAAATACTTTTTATTGTGAATTAGAAAGCATTTTTTTATTGTGAATTAAAAAGCATTTTTTTATTGAGAATTAGAAAGCATTTTTTTATTCTACATCAGGCATAAAAAGCCATAAACATTATTTATGGAAATAATCATTTAATTGTGTACAGGTAAATTGATACAAATCTCGACAAGATGAACTTGAAAAATTGCTAAAATGGAGCTAAAACATGTACAAAAACAGCACTTTCCATCCGCCATTCTGATTCCATCACGTCCTTCATTTCTATTTGGCTGGGAAGAAAATGCAGACTTTACAGGGAGGGGGTAAGTCTGCCTGTTTACAATATGCCTGACCCCATGGTCCCCGCAATATTTCGAACAAAAATGGCTGATGAGATATTGATAGTAATGTTTTTCGTAAAATGGGGAGTACTTAAACTGCACATTAAGTGTTATATTTCTCCATGTTTGAAGTATATAATTTGAACTTTATGAAATAGACTTTGAAGCTTGGAATGTTTTTGTATTTGTTAAGTTGTGGGCAATTTTTCTGGATTTTGGAGTAGGGAAGTACGGTCTCTCAAGTCACAAAACGAATTTTACAACCTAAAATCGTCTGCAGACTATCAGAAAAAGTATATTTTGTGTATGCTTAGTAATTTTTCTTTGCTTAGAAGATACCCTATCAAATTTAGGCCGTTTTGTATGCCTTGCATTTCAGTCCTCCACACGAACCACAAACCACAAAAAAAAAAAAAAAAAAAACAAAAAAACAAAAAAAAAAAAAAAAAAAAAAAAAAA
>WUAP02139548.1:0-12459 GCA_015163945.2 Stichodactyla helianthus
CACAAAATAACCGGCGGTAAGAGGTAAAGTAGGCGGCGCTATACCGCCGGTAGCCGCCTATTATTGAAAACCCTGCTTGGTTGTCCCATAATTTTTTGGATATATTTGATATATATTTCATTTTGCCAAGAAGGTCAAATTTTTTGCAAATCGCAGTATCTATATCTATATCTATATATCTATATTCTTTTAAAAAACATTGGTTTGTTTGAAGTCCAAAAGTGGAAGAAGTTGACTAGCCACCCGTTCCTATCACGTCATCCTATTTATAACAGACCATTATGTTTCAGACCCTATATACAGACCATTTATAACACAGACCAATTTAATACTCACATCTCAAGGGGGCAATTCTGTGGCATGGGCATTCGATATCCTGATTTAAGAAGGTCGAAAAGCTTCTCCACAGGGATACCAGGATAGGGAGAACCACCTAGAGGATACACATAATTAGTTAAACATAAAAAAAAAAATCTTTAAGAAAAAGCAAGGTTATTCCTCAGTATTACACACTATGAACTATGGCTGTGTGACCTCGGGTCTTTCCATTTCAGGCAGCAAGTCATTTCCTTGAGTGTTATGTTTTTGTTTAACAGTAAGACACGTAATGCGAGGGTAAAGGCCCGGTTACACTGTGCAGTTTTTTCAGCAACTTGTCTCGCAATGCTTGAAAATGTAGCGTTGCAGGTTGCCGAGGTAAGGTGTTACACTGCAACGCGATCTCAGCAACTTGCAACCGTTTTTCGCCGGGGTAGGCTGGGGAGAACTTGCAAAAGAGCCATCTTGGATTATTACAAAAACGTGCGCATGCGCTCGTGAAAAATACGCGTTACTTCGAGCAACGCTGCGCGCAACAACAACAACAACAATTGCGAGGCAACACTATGCTATTCTCCAGCAACTTTTCTCGCAGGCGGCCATGCGGTACAAGTTGCTGAGAAAATTGCAGATTGTAACAGGGCCTTAACGGGGTAACTGAAACAAAATCTTATCCCCATAACAGAGGTTTTAAAGGAAAAACATTAAGCCCCATCTAAATGGGACAACATATGAATTGAAATCTCAAGAGCCCTATTGAAAACGTCGTCATAAAACAAGAGTCCAAACGTCTTTGTCTTGACAGTTTCCAATGACTCATCTTGACCTCAATCAATGCCTGACGACGTCTGTCTACTGCAAAACAGCCACTCAAAAACCAGACACAAAGCACAAAGAGAATGTTATATCTTGTGAGGCAAACACTTTCTCTCGATATTCTATCCGTTTGCTTGATGATTTAACAACGCACCAAGGAGATTATCGATGATTATCAAAGCTCTAGGTCTTTAAAAATTTTGACTTGTCGCCTTACAACTGTTTATCTCAACCTTGATTCTTTGTAGGGAGATTGTGTCGAGTTATAAGTGGGTTATTCCCATTATAAGTCTTCTGCTGTCGCCTAAAATGCTTCCTCTCTGGAGATTTTTTGTGCGAATCAGTGAAGAAAATCTTTTCAAAAAATTTTATATTATAATTGTAAGCGCGCAAGAAGCAATGGTCTGTTGTGCGTTATTTAAGAATTAGACTACGAGTTCGAGTTTTCTATGAGTCAATAGATAGTCAACGAGGCGCGTAACGAATTTTTGATTGTTTTAGTAGGAACCCACTAGCATACTACCTTCGAATTCATACCTATATTTATTGATTTTAATGTTTTTTGAGACAAAACGCCGGCTTTTCCGCTAATCACTACTATATCACTCAATAGATAGCGAGTGTGTGAGCCAATCAGATTGTAGGATTCGTAATAATTCTACTTACCTAAAGTAAATATCTCCCAGAGTAGAATTCCAAAAGCCCAAACATCACTTTGCGTGGTATAAACTCTATCAAATAAAGCTTCTATAGCGAGCCATTTGATCGGTAAACGTCCCTAAAAAAATTATAATAGCGTTGATGTGTAATTCAAGTTTTAAAAGTAAATGGATTAAGTGAAAATTGAGAATCAAGTAACCCCATTCTGTGACATCCGTTGGAACCCCCTCTCAACCCTTTCCTCTACTCTCCCCTCCTCATCCCGCTCCATCTCCTCCCGAAAAAGGCTCGAATCTTCTCATCCCAATAACTTACATCAGTGGCTTTCCTGTAATAATCCATATCTCTGACATTTCTCGCCAGTCCAAAGTCGGCAATCTTCATAACGTAATCCTCACCAACCAAGATGTTCCTGGCAGCCAAATCTCTGTGAATGCACTACAAGAGATGAGCCACAGTAAATCATCTTTTAATTCACTCGTCTTTTTAAACGTCCTGATGTAACTGCGAAGGATTAACCTTGTAATCATAACACCATAATTATTCCCAAAAGAATGAAATAAAGACTTGGCCGCTATGTTAGTTGATGTGACGAAAGAAAACGACACACGTTTTACCAAGTGATTCGTAGTGTTCGATTTCCAAGTTAACGACATTCTTATCAGCAGACTTACTTTCTTAGATGATAAGAATTCCATTCCTCTCGAGACCTGGAAGCAGAATGATATAAAATCTCTAATAGTTAAAGAGGGTTGGAAACCGTTGGAAGAGTCGGATCGTGATTTGTGGTATTCAGATGGCCTTCTGTCCCTTAGGAACTGCCTTAGGTTACCATGAGGAGCGTACTCTACCACCACATAAAGAGGCCCTAACAATATGATGGAAAACATAAATGAGAAAGGTCGTAAATAAGGCATTGGCGATATGCAGTGGTGCGTCACGTGATTCTTTTCCCGCCATATTGAACAGCAATTGTGAGCAAGCGTAAAAACAAATTATGATGCAAACAAGAAAGAATTTCTCAAAAAAGTAACTTCGGAACCTTGCAATTAGTGGACTTTCCACTTTTACTTTAGTAATAAAATAAGGGTGATGATTTTTTTTTTTTTTAGTTTTTAGAAGAAATTATAATTGGTGGTAATGACGAACTTACCGTATTGGGTACAGGCACCCAGCAAGTTGATAATATTATTGTGTTTTCCTATTGTTTTCATGGTGTCCATCTCAGATAATAAATCTGCTAACTCATTTTCTGTTGCATCACCTGACATTGGCAAAGAAAAAAGTCATTTAATTCAAAATAAATTCAATGAGCAGGACGTTGCAATGCCAAGTTGTCCTACGTTTGATCTGTCCTACGTCTGTGATGACACATCGTAATGTTGTCGCTATTCTTGTATCTTGGAATAACCTATTCCCTATCGCTTATTGCCTATCGCCTTTGGCTGCGACTACCTTTTTTTAAATAAGTATATATGGGTTCCCTTATTCCAATAGTTAAAGCTTTTAGCTTTCACTGGTGAAAGTATAAAATTCAAATCCTCTATGTATCTAACCTTTTAACATTTTAACTGCTACAGTTTGTAGACTTGGCTGATCAGGTAGACCAACGGCTTCGGCTTTCATGACCAGACCAAATGCACCCTCTCCTAGCTGCTCCTTGATTGATATCTGACTTCTGTCTATTTCCCACTCCTCATCAAGAGGAAGCTCATAAAAATCTGAGAAATGAAAAATATAAGTCGATTCTATAAGGCAATGGCCACGTCCATTTCACTTGCATCGCTTGCTTCGTCCTTGCTTCCTTGCTTCTCTTCTCTTCTCCTCTCCTCTCCTTTCCCTGCTCTGTTCCGTTTTCATTTCTTTTCCCCTCTCCTCTGCTCTAAGCTTCTCTCTTCTCCTCCCCTTCCCTCCGCTCCACTGCCCTTTCCTGCCCTCTCCTCCTCTCTCCTTTCCTCTGCTCTAAGCCTCTCCTTGCTTCTCTCCTCCTCTCCTCTCCTCTCTTCTCCCTATCACCGACCTCAACATACCTTCAGTAATATTAGAATCCAGTCTTGATGACACACCAGAAGAAAACCTTGATCTATAACTTCCATTTCGATATCTTATCAACGGAGTAGAAGAATTAGCAGAGCTCGAGGAGTTTATTCTCGTTCTCGTATTGGGCGGATATACAAACGTTCTAAAAGGCATGTTCCCGTCCGTCGGAGTACCGGGTTCTGAAATCGGTATGGTCGATTGCTGAAACGGCTCTGCTTCGGGTAACATGTGTATTTCATTGGGTTTGTTTCCTTTATTTCCTTTACCGCTAACTTTTCTACGGTTTACGTAAATAAAATATCCACATACGATGAATCCTAGCAACACAAGAGCCGCGAGAATTCCTAAAGCAACACGTGCCCCATCGCTTAACGCTGTCGAAGACTTTGGATGATTGACGATTCGTGTGTTTGGGGATGATACTCGGATTCCATTCCAGATGGGTTTATCTGTAAACAAAATCAATGTTTCAGTAGGTTACCAGTGATGATGGTCCACTCCTCAAAAGATGATATTCATGAGAAAAATGACTGACTTATGTGGCTTGGCTTGTCTATAATGCCAGCATTTCTTTGACGTAGTGTTCGTTGTATTTTAGAATAGAAAGGTAATTTTTGTTGACGTTTATGCTCACCCCAATTTCTTCCTCGAGCAGAAATCCGTTCTATTGGGTTCTATGACCCTCGCCTCAGGGCAGAGTGCCTAGTCTCCTGCGCAGGGCTGTTAGGAAGAGATGACCCTCAGCGGCTGGCGCAAGAAACTACACAGTGCACGGCAGGACTAGGGATTAACAAGCCCATTGAGAGCAAGAAAAGAACTTTGGGAAGAGGGAACTGTTTTCATATCATAAGTCATACCGCAGTTTTGGTTTTCAACATTTCTTTTATTTTTCCTGTTACAAGACCATGATACTTACCCCTGACAACTGACGTCACATCCGGCCACTAGCTTTTTAATTCTCGCTCAATATCGAAAAGCACATTTCTTTTCTGGAATTCCGTAGGGAATTAAACAATAAATCACAAATTTCCAACACTTACCAGGTGTAGGAAACTTTGTCGTTTTGAGTTCAACCTTTTTGCTCAGGAATGCGCTGACATAGTCGCTGCCGATGTGATTACTGACCCAACACGTGTAAAGTCCCAAATCCTCTTCCGTCACATTAACAATTGTCACCTCGACGCCATAGCGGTCACCAGACCTGATAGTTTTGTAATACTTCGGGTCGATGAATGAGACCGATTTGTTATGCGTTGCAATCTCCAACATTGGATAGTTTTTGGGGGGCTCCTTCCACTTGAGCCATCTGAAATCGGGCAAAGTACCACTGACAACGACGATACACGTCATGGTAGCGTTATCCCCCAGATTCACGCTCGTGTTTCTTGGACGATTTCTCTGTAGAATTGGTTTGGATCGTGCCTTGGCTGTGAAGAAGAAGGGGTTGTTACTAGATTGGATTTGAAAAACTGCGCTTACACGAATGTGGGCCGGGGTGACCCTTGTGCTCTTTTGTTGTCTTTTTCAGCGGACACCCAAATGCAAGATTTGACCCTGGCAACAGGGTCACCCTACCTTTATGTAATAAGGTTCTAATTGGTTTCTTATTCCTTCTTTTTTGCATCTTCATTTTCAAAAGTAAGGCTTGCTGTGTACCAGGTTTTCTGAAGACTCGGTGAAAACTACTTTCCTACTCTCTTCTGACATCGTCAGTCATTGCAAAGCCAATTTCGCTAAAATCTAAGAGCTGAAAACCGGAAAATAGGCGAAAGCGTCTCTGAAAGAGAGATCTGCGATTCAACTTACCAACCACATGAAGAGTGTAAGTATGATTTATACTTCCATAAGCATTCGATACAACACAGGTATATCTTCCATCATCGTTTGGAACAAGTTCTTTCAACTTCAGATACGACAGCGACGTGCTCATGTAAGGATCTAATCTCCGCTTTCGTATTTCTTTTCCATTCTTGAGCCAGTGATACTTGATGGGTTTCGCTCCGTCGGCTAAGCAGCTTAGTTTCTTGGAATGGGACGCCGGCCACGCTATGAAGGATCGCTTCATCTTCTCCCAGTCTC
Organism: Stichodactyla helianthus; assembly: GCA_015163945.2. Classification (NCBI taxonomy): domain Eukaryota; kingdom Metazoa; phylum Cnidaria; class Anthozoa; order Actiniaria; family Stichodactylidae; genus Stichodactyla; species Stichodactyla helianthus. The sequence goes on from WUAP02139548.1 coordinate 5,914, forward strand.
TAAAGACGGGTGCCCTGTGGTCTGCAAATCCCAGTTAACAGATAAGTTAATTGTTCATAATAAAGAAGAATAGTAAGTTAATTTCCTTTGTTTATTTTCTTTCTCCCTTCTATTCCCTTCCTTAAAAGGAAATCTGGATATTGTGTAACTAAAAGGAACTTCGTCTTCGACAACTCGAAACCTAGCTTGCACTATAAATAACTTAAAAAACCCAACCAAACTGTTATAAATTCTGGTGAAATTGGTGAATCCAAATAAGTCTCCAAAAAATATTTCTTTGAGTCGTATGAGTCCCTCATACCTCCCTGATAGATGTTTCTGAAAGACGAACAACATACCGGAAATGGGTCTATAGAGAAATCTAAGTAGCCTGATTCCGATTGCGTAGTACGTGCTTCAATGAAACACTACCCTTAGCTTTGTCACTTACTGATCAATGGCCTCTAGGGATCAAGTTATCATGATTCGTGGTCATCCATACTGCGTTGGAATAAGCAAATCGAGAAAATCACTCATTTAATACGATTAAAATGTCAAGCATTAGCTTTACCTATTTTACTTGTAGGACTCGAGATTGTCGTGCTTAGGTTGGTCGCATCTGCAAGTAGTACAGGCAAAAATATTACTGTTACGACACGCGCCAAGCAATGTGATTTTCCTCTAAAGCAAATATACGTTGACCGATCATCAATGGTATTGTGCTTATTATCCTTAAGTAAACACAGCTATTATATGAATTAAACATTCCGTTCGCTTTGGTGGACGAGAAACTCCGTTGGGAATGAATTTAAGACGCGCTTCTTACCCAATGAAAGAACAAACACGACCAAGAAGACTTCCAGCGCTACCGTTCCTTGTTTAACAATGGGAACCTTTGCTGTCACGAACATGTTGCCCTAAGTCTTCGTTAAATGGCTTATTTGGCCACGAATATCAGATCAGCTGCCGTTTGGAGTCGGAAAGATGCTTTAGATACTATTAAAGTCGGTCCTAACCATCGTCCATTTGGTTTCCTTTGAAATGATTTCAAGTCACATTGTTGGCATACCGCAAAATGTGTTGCTTTGGCAAAAGCCTACTGCATTCCAGATGACTGCGAAAACGATACGAGCGTATAGATGTCAAGAGCGTGACAAATGAGTTGCCTTTCTTGGCTTCTAATTATAACTTATCGGGTAAGAATAGAAGGTGGCTGGCGATGGAAAAGTCCAGACTACTATCGTTCTTTGACTCCATCCGTTTTAAGAATACTGAGCGAGTGAACATGAATGAACGCATCTTTCGGATCCAAAACCGGTCAGTTAAGTTTTCGTGTTATTGCAGTCATGTTTTTCTCTTTGCTGAACAAACTAAATCACGCACGAAATACAGAAATGTCAACTATAATCCTGGGAGAAAGTAATCTTAGCTTAGCTAATAGCTTCAAACTAATCTGAGCAAAACCCTGTCGCTAGCCCTGGTACCATCATCTTTGGTAAATGTCTGGACACATTGACAGCAAAATACCAGAAAGACTTCTTGAAATCGAGGTTATCTTCGCTCCCTGGTTGGCTCGAATCTCGAATTATTGTACTCGAACATTCACTCTGACCAATTACATCTTTGCGTTTTTACTTTACTATTTCCTGTTGTCCAAGTTGATTAATATCTTTTAAAATGATTCGTGTCAAGTGCATCTGCCACTGGAACGTCACGTACATGCAAAATGCCTTATTACGGCTTTGGAAACCCTTGCCCTTCAGTACAAAACTTTTTTTCATGCATCATAAGAAAGGTGTGAGACCTGAGATGGAATTTCTGGAGAAAGCCGGGAGACTTTGGATGGAATCTCTGATGTGTTAATCAAATCAAGCAAGGGTCGTGTTGTCCAAGACGAAAATGAACTTTATCCCTTATAGTACATGTGTACATATATGAGCCCTGGGTATTACTGGTTCTAGGGACAAGTCTTTTGGTTTCTTTCTCAGGGGATACTAACAATAAGAGTTAGCCGTAACAGAAGGCTATCCCGGAAACCCGAGGAACCCGAAAAGACCTCCTCGTAGCAGAGGAAAAAATACATTTAAGAAATTCAGTACACGTAATAGTACCACACACCCTGCGAGCAGAGTCTCCTTTTACCTTCTCCACAAGTAGGAGGTTAAAGGAGACTCTGCTCGCAGGGTAGGTACTACAGGGATCAAAGCATTAACCTGATCCATAAGACCCAGCGATAAAATGTTCACCTTTCAGTACAGTGTACGCCACCGATGCCACTTTAGGGGGCCGTTTACATGATACCGGAAAGAGGTTCTTTCCGGAACGAGTTCATCCCGGCTGTCATAGTTTTCTTTCTATTCCTTTCTATGATACCAGAGAAAAATTCATTTCGGAACGAGCCATTCCAATTTCCATTCTGGAACGAAACGCTCATTCTGGTACCACATTCTATACTAGTATCATGTAAACGTGGTCTGAAATGATACCACTTTCTGGGGATACTGGAACGAGTGGCGCATGCGTATCAGACACAGTGTTCGGTAATGCCATGGGATCGGAGCTGAACTTGTTCTGGTAATTTTTATCATGTAAACGAGGCATGAAGTTCATGATCGTTCCCGAACGAAACTCATTCCGGTATCATGTAAGCGGCATCTAGGTTGGATATGGGATGGAGAGGGGAAAATGATGCTAGGAATACGTGTTTTTCCGCTTTTAAAACACGCCAAGAGTTTCACGCTACTGTTGACTAGGCGCATTCTCAAGGGATGAAAAGTGAGACCAAGTTTCGCAAAGAATGCTTTAATGGATTTGGAATTTATCTTACTGCGATTCTCAATTCTGCGAACTCGGTAGTTGCGAGCTGACCGTTGGAATTTGGTTTTTCACTGCCGCCAGTCAAAAATATAAAAGGCACCGGCTGATTGATTTTTGATTGACGGCAGCGAAAAACCAATTTCACAAGCCGTTGAAATGTCTGAGTTCGCAGAATAATGAGAATTACAGTAATGTACGTAAACTCTGCATCATCTAAACATGCACCATCAAAATCAAATATAGCAATTTCAGGTCTTAGGTCTCACTTTTTCACTCTTAAGCATGCACCCAGAACAGTAGCGTGAAACTCTGATGCGTGTATAGGCAGTCTGAATACATCTCAAGCTAGCACTCATCGTTAGTGGATATTTTCTTACCAAAGATGCCAACTGTATACGTATGGTTGATGAATCCGTAACTATTCGATACAATACAAGTGTAACTTCCACCGTCGGAGAGAGCGAGTCCTTTCAGTTCTAAATACCCCCGTGTCATGTTCATGTTTGGATGTAATCCTTGTATTGGTTTACCATTCTTGAGCCATTGGTAATGTAAAGGTGCTGCTCCCATAGCCGGGCAATATAGTTTCATTGTGTGTAGAACTTGCCATGTCGTTGGGACTTTGGTCATCTGGGACCGATGAGAAAATCTGGGAAACTTTGGATCTATAAGGAAATGGGAATATCGAAGTGTTACTCACTGAAATGAAAACAGTCCTTTATTTTTCGACTCGATAATGTCTTTTCCACGTGAAAGCTCAGAAATGCTATCTAATATGGAATCTTCCAATGTCAGTATATTTTATGATTATAATAGCGTGAATGATATAACTGAAGTATGTAGAAATGTGAAAAGACTGTTTTCTTTTTTACTTTCACTAAAAATGTGAGAGCAAACTAAAAATCCATGACAAAGTTTTAAAGCTTTTTGAAGCGTCATAAGTTGGCTAAATAAATTTTTCTTTAAAACTAATTTAAAATTAAAATTTAGACTTAGTTAGACCTGCAACAAGGCTTATTATCAGATAATAATGCTGTTCTACGGTTTAGAACACTCAGAAACCCCTCTCAATTCAAGCCAGCGAGAGGTCACTCTGATCACCTGCACAATTTCTACCTGTCTGAATATCAAGTGCCTTGTCATGGTATCAGCCACGAATGAAGTACAGAGGAATTAAAAAGATCTCGGTGTTAACGTTTACTGACTGACGTGCTGTCTAACAAGTTACGTGGTTTTTACCGGTAAAACATGGGAGTGCTTTTAATAGAGATTTCTCACTAAGGCGATATATGCCGTATGCCATTATAAACCGGATTAAGGTCAGATTTAGGCAAAAAGTTTCCTGAGATCAGTTTTGGATTTCCCACCAAAACGTCCAGGGCACGTGACAATAAGACATGGCACAGACATATATTTGAACCATGCCATCTCTCCGAGCTTCAAAAGCACCTTTTCCATATCATCACGACGAACTTATTGTGCTCCAGGTTAATTGGCTTAACGTACTAGTTTGTAGTTAGGCAACTGCTTAAAAAGTACAGTATTTGCCATTCTCATTGCATGTCCGACATCTAGTTGCTGGTCACGAGAGAAAAGCCTCAAGGCTTGGCTTTCTTTTAAGGCGCTTTTAGTCTTCTTAGGGCAGTAATAAGCAGAGAAAAACAACCATGATTTATGATACTCCTGCTCCTTTTGTGGTAGGAATATTTATAGAATAATTTTAAAACTATCATCAGATATAACGTTTCATCAACCATAATCAATTTTTATTATTGCTTACTAGTTTCATCAGTGCATGATGGGCGGAACATCCGTCCGAAACTAGTAAGCAATAATAAAAATTGATTATGGTTGATGAAACTTTATATCTGATGATAAATTATGCCGACCAACGAAATCTTGAAGTGTAATTTTAAAACTAGTGGGGCCTAGACTTGCTCATTCTCTAAATAAATATTCACTTTCACGTGACTGCTTAGAGTGAACCACTTGCTTATCCGCTTAGGCTCTTGCGTTCTCGTTTCTCCCATTCGTTCGTTATTTCTTTCTTTCTTTCTTTCTTTCGTGACACATAAGTGGAGTGAATATCTTTAGAGCTGGATTTTCATATATCATGGTTGTTCTTCTCTGCTTATATGACTGCCCTCGAGAAGCCCAAAAGCGCCTTAAAAGAAAGCTAAGCCTTCAGGCTTTTCTCTCGTGACCAGCAAGTAGATAAAATACCCCTTCTCAATGTCTCTATTGATTTTACTCACTATCTAGTTGTAACTACCCCCCTTGACACGCATGCACACTTACCAATAACATTAAGAGTGTAGGTATGGTTTACTGATCCATATTTGTTCGACACTATACACGAATATCGTCCACTCTCCGTGTACGTTACGTTGTTTATCGTCAAGACCCCCAGCGTTGCATTGATATTTGAATTTGTCCTTGGTATTTCTTTGCTATCTTTAATCCAATGATATCTTAAAGGTGCAGTACCCGTTGCTTGGCAACGAAACTTTACGGGATGAAGCAATGGCCAGTTTAAGAAGTCCCTGTCCGTCAACTTCGAAAAAGTTGGAATTGCTGTTGGGATAATATTGAATCAGTGAATCGAATTTTGTTAGTAGAAATTCGCGTTTGTAAAATCAATTTAACATTCTACTTATGTTTCATTATTCACCTTTCCGAAGTCCAAAGAAAAACTGGACACGAGAATCCAGTACAAAATGGCGGCACGTTTTGATCCTGTCCCCAAATTCAGCCCCGCAATTCTGGGCGGCGCGAGTTCGTTTCCAGTCTTCCGTTTAATTTCGGAAAGGCCGGAATTCTTTCATTGCGCTCTTCGCACAGACGTTGCTGGGCTACCAGTAAGTATAGTTTACAAAATTTTTTGCTCAATTTTATCGGACAAATACTGACGGGAATCTACTCTATAGTTTTCTAACAAAACTTACCTTTCACTACGAGTTCGATTGTAGCATTTATCATTCCATAAATATTACGGGCAACACAGACGTAATAACCAGAATCCGATGCGACCAACCTCTTGATTTTAAGATATCGATTATTGACGATCTTATACCGAGAGGTTTTCACGACCACAGCGCCGTTCTTTGTCCACGCAGTGCGTGGTTCGGGGTAACCACTGACCACGCAACGTAATCGTACTGTTCTATCGCTCGACACTTCATATTTAGTCTTTATCCTGTTCTTGAACTTCGGCGCTGAGAATTCTGAAAATACGAGAGACAATTTTAATAAATCTGTCGATATATTAACACAAATAAAATTCGGATATAGATGACACTTATTTCTGAAGATCTAGTCAATAACATCAGTAATTGGCCTCTCCGAAATTCAACCGAGGGCTGGAACGACTAGCTCGTGCCGCATAGAATTGTGGGGCTGAAATTGGGGACAGGATCAAAACGTGCTGCTATCTTGCACTGGATTCTGGGATTGATTTTCGGGACGAGATAAAGTTCGTGCCCAGTCTTTCTTGGAATGGGCTTTAATCACACGGCAGCCATGTTTATTCCCTAGAGAATGATAACTTTTGTTCTTCCTCGCGTGAATTCGTTCTGAAGTGTTAGGCTACGCTGGGGAAAATGTATTGTTTCAACCAACATGGCCGCCGCGTTAATAAAGCCCATTCCGGAAAGGCAAAGTAGGTCTCCGATGCCTGTAATAGACCTAATTCGCTTGGGCGTAATGTTTTCCCAATTCAGACCTCTTGGGAATACGATTCTTTGTTTGAGG
>WUAP02139559.1:0-12459 GCA_015163945.2 Stichodactyla helianthus
GTCCAGTTTTCTCAGGATTTTAACGAAAGAAAGATATGAAAAATGAACATTTTACGCATTTCGTGATTCTAAATGAGTAGTTTGCGAAAATAGAATTGCCGAAAGTTGCCACTGATTCTTTTCTATACCCGAAACCGCAAATTCGCGACCCCCTTTTATATGCCAAAAACCAAAAATTCCCAACCCTTTTATATACCTTTCGCCTAAAAAGGTTCACTACAATATTCAAGTCAAATCCAATGTTTCTTTGAACATAGGTATCATAATTATTAATGATATTCAATGCTTCGTTTACGTCTATATTTTAATTTCCAAGCTTTCGGCTGATCGAGTCATCACCAGGGAATGTTACCATAACGTTCAATTTGCTACGGGGTGCCAAACGGGACAATATTGTATAGCAATAAACATTTATTGATAATGTCATAAGTTATAAAGAGTAAATGTATGACATTGTTTCATATTTTACAGCTTATTGTATATATATCTACCTAATGACACAAATATGTATGATATAGTGTGAATATCTATGAAATAGGTATTTTATTTCATCCAAGGACACATACACATTTTCATTGGTTAGCTCGCTCTGTTTGTTTTACGTTATGGTAAGTCTCGTTGATCTTTTAGGGTTGAAAAGGTCCAGAGGGACGAAACTAGTTCCCGAAGAGATATAATTACTAGTGCGTAAAAGATAATTAAAAAGGTGTAGAACCTTAAAACATCAGTTTAATAAAACATCTTTGTTAATAGTTATTGTTCAACTTTGCAACATTAATTTCTCACTGATGATGGCTCGATGAGCCGAAAGCTTGTAAATTAAAATATAGACATAGATGAAGTATTGAATTTGATAATATTCAAGTCATTTTTGTGTTATTCTCTTCATATTTCTGAAGAATTTAACGTTTTCATGTAGCCGTTTTCCTTATCAATCTCGTGGTCGTTATGACGACGGTTCGTTAACTGGTTTCCTTAATTTTCAGCAATTCAAATATTTTAGTCCTGTATAGTGTAGCCTGAATGTTGTTCTTTCTGCCAATACGATCGTTCTCCACGTTATAAGTCATTTTTCTAGATTTTAAAACTATGCTCTTGTAGTCCGATTTTCACCGAAGTTAATCAGAACTGTCACTGGCCGTAACTTCATAAAAGGCTACCCAAGCTAATCCGCTTTAGTAAACGTTGATATATTGTTTTGAATTCAAGCTACACTCAAATAAATGACGCAAAGTTTGACCTCTCGGGTCATATTTCTTGTTTGTCATCGGCCGAATGGGCTGTTTGCAGGTATTGTGTGACATTTAAAATAACGACAAGCTCAAAACACGGAGATTGTTTAGGGAATATTGATGTGCTCTGTAGCACAGTTGTCGTAGTGCGAACACCGCCTGATTTCGGACAAAGTGAATATTGGCTTGAATGATTTTAAGCCAATCACAAATAGGATGAAAATATTTTAGAAGTTATTTTAAGCTCACATCACATCACTTTCAAGAAGTGTTTCCAACAACGACAATTTCTGTCTTTTCCTTCTTTTTCTTTGGCAGATGCATCGTCTTTCACACTTCGATAAATAGAGATTTGAGTTGAGTCCGGTAATACTAACTGCATTTTATCTATACTGTCTGAACGTCTCACAGGGCGAGGCGGTTAAATCGAACAACTATCTCAGAAACCATACAAAATGAAGATAATCTTAAATCAAATAACGACCCTTTTTATCTTAGCAGGATAAGATTAGGGCATCATTTTGATCACACAGTATGTTACTGCCAAAACCGCTGAGCTTTTTCGGGTGCAAACCTAACCCCCTTGCTCCACTAGCCATTATTTATTTAAAAAAGACTTATTTTAATATTTAGAAAGTTAGTTTTATAAGAATAAATATGATTCCCTATAGGCCAAATTATGGGCTTTTACGTTTTCTGGTTTTGGTCGACATATGTATTATATAAAAGCCAGTTCAGGATTGGAAAACTGAGTAAACTACGCGTAACATGCAGGAAGGATACGCATATGGCAGCTGTTCCTTCAATACTGATAGCGAGCGACGCACTGGTCCGGATAAGCCAGTCACATTAGGAAAACTAAGGCTTTGTAATAGCAGTCATTAATTTGTCTGATAGAGTGGTATTTTATAGAACTTCGTTTATGTTTCCCATCCATAGGTAATAATTGCTGATGTTGGTGAGATAATTTTGAAACGCTTTTTGTATGAGATGAAAAGGGAATTTTAAAAGATTTCGCAATTTCTCGCTTTTAACTTGGCCATTACCGCTAACAGCAACCGGTAAAACTATCCATCGAATTCTATCGATCAGCTTACAGCTGATCTAAGACAGAGCACTGCTAAGAGTGAACCTAGGAGAGGGTGCACCCGTAGCATTTGAGCATGTGTAGTAATAGGAGCAGGAGCAGGAGCAGGAGCAGGAGTAGTGTAGTAGTAATAGGAGTATTCGGAAGGGAATTTTCCTGTTTCCTGTCCTTGGGGTGGTGGGGTACACCCCAACACCATCCCCTTAATTCCGCTAGTGAATTTAGAGCAACTTGCTCTAAATTCACAGCGGATGAAGTGATCAGCATATATATTGTCTGTATGCTCAGTTTTCTTTTATCGTGTCCTTAAGTTATTTCTTCAGTGATGTCGTGAACTTGAATTCCGAACGTAGTTACAATTCAACTCGGATGTCTTTCTTTTTACATGATAGTGATGAAATAACAAAGCCAGATATGTTCTCAGTAAGACAGAACAATAACTAGTCCCAGACCCATCCCGCGGGCTATTTCTGCTACCTACAGCTTGCATCACCGCACAAACTAGTGGCAAATATCAAAGAACGGCATAGCTAGGTACGTACACCATACACGTCACTTTTGGAAACCTACTCCATTTTGAATATCTTCGCTTTTGTGGAAAATAAAACCATCAAAGCCAACTATAAAACTGGCTTCCCTTGCGTCCTCTCTATTCCTTCTTTGCCGCATCGACACTAATTCGCTAGGGTATCATGCTGCTAACATCATTACCACAGGTACCATGATATCTACTACTTTTAATAAACTTCCAGCTATATATTGGAGACACAGTTTTTCATGAATACGATAAGACTAGTCGATCGCATTAGACATGACGCATTGCTAAATGAATGACTAATAAGAGGGGTTTTCATTCAAAAGTGCAATAGTGGTGGGGGGTGCTAAATATATCCCAGCTAATCCCTCCCCTAGCTCCACGCTATCCGAAAAGTTTAACCATGTTTTAGATAAAAGATTTTGATAACACCCTTCCCACAGGCTTCCCAAAAGAACGTACTGGCAACTGTCCTGCCCCCCGTTCTAATCAATGAATGCTTCTCACCGCTGTAGTCAACAAACGCCGCCTCTAAAATTTGACAAAGCCCAAAACGTGTTTTTATCTTAATTAAAGCTTTGTAGAAGCATTTGATAGAATTATCCCACACATGCTAATGCAGACATATTGACTCCAATCACAAGTCTAACTGCCTTAAACCTGATCATGACACGTTAAGGTTTTACAGGATATATAATATTAAACTGGGTTTTGGCTAAAGCATAGAAACCGAATACAAGTCAATCCGTTAGTGACGCATGTATTCTACTAATAACCAAAGAATGAAGAAAACTCCTGACAGTCTTTATTCATGGCTCAGTCCAGGCCTGTCAGATGATCACTTTAGCGTTCAGCAATAAAAGCAGTCATGACTACTACTTATTATCACGTTTGACAAACATTGACTTGTGTTCATAACCCACGTAGGGTAACTTTGCCGTACTGATTAATCATTCAGTTCCTCAAAAATGATTTGTCAGTCCTTTTTGATGTAGTCCTTTTTTTTATTTACACCTCGGATTGTTCCTCAGACTGACAAAAGAAAAAAAAGAAGGGGAAGAAAAAAACGTCCCTGCCAAAAGCAACAAGCGACAAGAACTAGACCACAAAGCAAACGCTTGTTTTTAGCTGAGTTTTCGGACACACTTTTTATCTTGGGAGGCATATAGCAGCCTGCCATTGTAAAGAGACTAAAATGACTGCATCTCAAAATGGATGAATTACTGAATTACTGCCTTGCGGACTTGGTTTGTTGCTTTCGGCTGTGACAACGTTTAGGTGTATAAGAGTAAACGGATGTTTCGTAATACTTTTCAAAGTAAATACTTTTGCCTGTATTTGCCTATACATGTAGTACATTACCGAAGTTAAGGTTTTCATTTTCATACTTATTTAACCCGGTGGACCCAAAAAGATTTTTTTACATACCTTATAACATTTATTTATACATCTTTTTTTATATATATATTTTTACGAATGGTGCAGAAGATTTACTATTAAATGTTTGTTTGTTTGCTATGATAAGAAAAATGAGAACAAAGATGACAGTAAATTGCGAAACAGTTCCAACGAGTTATTTCCCATTTCCATTCATTCTTTCATTTTTCTAACTTTTATTAAATTCAATTGGAACGTACAATTTACAATTTTCCCCATTCTCAAAGAAAAAAATTTTCAAAAATTATATATAGCCAGCTATACCAACCACAAACACATACTATGCAGTAATCATATACATTATCATGCATATAGCTCGTAAAAACTTCTCTATTTAAAATCGCATTCATTAAAGTCAGTACAGTAAAATTACTCATGATCTATCTGATTCCATGTAGCTTCTTACCTTCATCATCATACATAATCACACGCGCGGTATATATATATTTAAGATAAGGTTATTTGTTTTAAAATTAATGGAACCCAAAGACATGAAAAAATTCGAAGCAGAACGTAACCGACATCGCGGTTTAGTGGTCTCGGTTTAGAGAGGTTAAGGTCAATTACCTAAGTTAAGTCTTCCGAGAAAAAAATCATATTTTTTAAACTCTACTAGTAATCCGCCTCTTCTAAAACGAAAATTATGATCGACGGTGACAATTTACCATTCGTTTATCACAACTACCTAATTGACGATATTTTTCAGGCATGGAAAAATCGTTCTTAACATTTTCCGGTAAGATATCCTAAATTGGACGTTTTGATAGCTGAATATTATAGGATTAAGAACCGAGTTTAGATAACCAAAGAACAGAAGTACCTGCGAAACATGAAATAAAAATGGCTTGTAGCATTTGTCTTGACAGAAATTCAAGACTATGCTGAAAGTGTTGTAAGGAATCCAACACAAGAGGAACGCGCTGACGATGATTGAGATCGTACGAGCTGCTTTCTTATTCTTGACGAATATTTTCCTTCTTTTTGTTAAGTCGTCCATTGATCCAAAAGCACTGTTCAGAGTATCTCTAGAGGTAGATAAGTCATCATGTGTTCCTCTAATCAGCACGCTATGTCGTCCATCTGGGAGTGTTGATTGGAGTGTACAGGTACTTTGTAAGGATTCACGACTAGAAGATTTTCCCCGATCTTCATCCTTTAATACCTTGTTCCTTAAGTAGGTTTGCATTTCTAGAGAGACACCGGGATGTGTGACTTGAGAAGGATTGTTATTTAAGCCACCAGGGAACCCAACCTCTTGCTGTTCCAAACTTGAACAAACGCCTTCTTCTTGGTCATGTTGTTCACTTGTTGAACCTCTCTTTTCCAGTGATTCATCATCTAGAATGGCATTCTCTATCCCTTGTTTGTTCACGGAGTCAAGACTTCTCCCAGCGTCTTTCTCCTTCACGTCCTGTTGTGACGTCACAGCCTGGTTTGACAAGGAAGGGTCTGGGTTATCTTGTATATCACACAAACTACTGTTGTCTTTTTCTTCCTGCTTGCTGATACTTCCATTAGCTGAATCTTTGAGGTGATAGGGGTTTAGTTCGTTTGTTGAATGATCTTCCTTTTTTGCGATATCTTCAGTAATCTTCTCTCCATCTTCCACTTCCTCCTCTTCTTTTTTACATAAAGTAACATCTTCTAGCCGTCGGGTATTCGTTTCATCATTGATATCTGCTTCTAAGCCAATGGCTTTCTGGTCTTCATTTACTTGCTGCATATCATTGTCTGTGTTTTCGATATCTTCGATTAATGTTCTTGTACGGTTTGCAGTGTTATCATTATTTTCCATCTCTAATCCAAGATTAGAAAGTCCACTTCCCACCGCATTTTTTGTAGAGTCCCGGGCATCATTACACGATTCATAGTTTTGTTGAGTATTCATGTTATGATGTTCTCGTGGTTCTTCCCTTAACGAGTCATTCCCAGCTGTTCTCGAGGGCAAAGAATTGAATTTCAGTCCGGTAGGCATCAAGTACTGTGTTCGTGCAATCTGATAAATCTTGTAATAAATGACACACATTGCGAACATTGGGAGGTAAAAATTTAAAAAGGCGCTTAAGATGGCATAGCTTGGACTAACATTAAAAGAACAGAAATGAGCAATTCTCTCTGGTGGTTTATAGTTCCAGCCCATCAGCGGTATCAAGGAAAAAGTCAAGCTGTAGACCCACAACACTGCTATCACTATTAGCGCCCGTCTGGGTGTCATGAAAGGTGACGCCTTAAAACGGTCCCAGGGGTTTTTGAGGATCTTATACCGATCTATACTGAGCACGAAAAGGTTCCACATGGATATTGGGACAGTAATCAGATAAACTGTACCCCAAACGAAGCAAAACACGTCACCATGAGTCCATTGTCCGTACGTCACGAAGGTTTCAAGGTCAAAAATCATGGAAAAACTAGCAGTACATAAGTCTGAAAACGCAAGAGACACTATGAAATAAGACGAAACGGTATTGCGGAGTTTGTTGTTGATACAAACCGCTGCACAGATCAAAATGTTCCCGACAATGGCACCGGTGATCACCAGAACGTAAAGAACCACCATGCTGACGTTATATTCATTGAGATACCACGGTTTTAGCGTCGGCCGTTGGAATGATCCATTGAACATACGAGACGAATTATTCATTGTGATGACCTTAGACTGGGATTCTATATACCAGGATCTTTTTTTCGAGTTGAGTTGGAATCGGCTCGCGGTTTACGAGTTTGTCCTTTTTTAAGCTGTTGATTGCGGTTCTTGAGTCGCGCAGTGAAAGAGAAGGCGGCCGGAACGTGCTGGCACGGCGTATAGAATGTAACTATAAATTACTGAATGTTTAAGATCATCTTCCTTACTAGTCAAGTATCCATGGCAGTGAAGAGTTCCCTCAACCACGTCCTGTACGTTTCGACGTCTTTTTATGTTTTCCTTTTGCTAAAATATGTCGGCTATTTTGACATGTTTACCTCGGTTAAACAGCTTTTAATCCTCGACTCGCTAGTTACTAGTTGGGTTGGTTCACAGCGGCCTATTGGCTGGGCATGTACAGCCTTCAGACAAACCTCATGCGAGCCACAACTAAGATAAATTCTTTTACAATGCTGATTCCACATTAACCACTGAATACGCAGATAGCATCGAATAATCGCTAGCGCCTCAAGACTGAAAAATTCATGTGAATCTTGAAAGACGTTTTAGAATGTCATGATATCGTTGTTATCCGTGTGATTTTGGACATCAGATACGTGTATGGGATATATCCGCACTAGTATCACGTCTTGTGATTGGCTGATATTGACATAGGTCGGATGATGACACCTAGCAATCAATCATTTGTTTTAGATCGATTAGCCGTCTTTACACTTCTAAGCCAGTATGTCAAGTTACAAGCCACAGCATCCTACGATGCTAACCGCTATCCTTTACTAAGGGAATAAAAATGATCTGGAGAAAAAACGTTTAGAATACTGACCAGGTATAGGGTAAGGAGACCCGGAAAAGTTGATTAAAGAGAATAATGAATTGAGAAACAAATAAAGAAGAATACTGTGATGAAGTAAAATAATAACAACTTGATGTTATTGTCATGTGTGTGTGTCTGCCGTAGTTAATATCAGTTCTATTAACACTTTTGATAAATGTTTAAGGTTTAGGAATGCCGCCGGCGAAAAAGCAGATAAGTCGTCAATTAAAACGGGCTTTTTGCATTACTAATAGAGGCATGCTAAGGGACTGACGAAGAAAGACGATCATAGTCAAGTACGACGGCGGGATTTATTGTATTTTATTACCACATTTTAAAAAATCTTTCTAGTACAATCTAATCCCATCAAATTTGGTCAGCCAAATGAAAAGCTCAATATATATATATATATATATATTGTCAGGTAACGTGACTCCAGCGCCGGTTGCGGAAACAATTAACTTCTGAAAAAACAATGTCTAACGATATCAGTATAATGAGGAAAATGGATTGAGAATTACTCCTAGCTTGCCTTGTTATGACAAATCTGCCATTAATGCATTTCCAACTTGACACCAACAAACATGCAAATGAGGTCATATCAGTCGATCACGTGATCAGTGTACAAACATACATAGTAGTAGTTTGTCGGTGGGGTTAGCAGGATCCGTTGTGACCGGTGGTAGAGACACGTAGATAGATCACTAGTAGCTAGTACTGATCAGCATGCAATCGTTTTGTTTCCCAATCAATCCACATAAAACTGATCAGATACAGCGTTGGATCATATAATGTATTTTGGAAGAGAATATTAGAATACTACATCTCTAAACTCATATACAGTTCTGCTAAAGCCGATAGTTCATATTTTCCTTCGTGGTTTTGTTAGATTCGTTCATTTTTATTTCATTCAGTTTTTTCTGGGTTTTACTCCATAGTTAACTTCCTCGGTGTTTTTCCCAAAACCATTACGAGATTAAACATATTCAATACCGTAGTCTGCTCATATTCAATTTATCTAATACCGAAAGGCTATTCATGTATTAACCCCAAAGTAGACTTGCAGGGATCTTTTTATCGGCGTTTCTTGTCTTCCATTTGGTATTTATATCTCTCTTACACGTTTTATTGATGTTTATTATCGATATTGTTTCAGTGAACCAGAACATATACTACAAATAATTATATTCAGTTTTCTGCGGCATACTGCTTCTTGATATAATCGATCCATGTGGGGGGGGGGGGGGCATTTTTGTTGTTTTGGATTATACATTGCTAAGTAATATTATATTCCTTAAAAGTTTTTATAAGAAATACTAACTTAAGTCTCTTAAGTTGTTTTTTCCTTTCTCACTACATCAGACTATTAAAAGGCGATTTTTGTGCGAACTTGTGGTTTGTTATTGGGTGCACTACACACTAACTACACTGCTTTATGGTATGTCAGGGAAAAGTATAACAAATGGAGGGTGCACCCTTCCAAAAACCTCCAACATCTAGTACGTTTTTGGCTCTGTTATCAGCTTTCTTTTTCATATAGTTTAACATGTCAGAGTCTATAAAAGGTTTCTTTTCACTAATAAAAAAGGATTCAAACGGCACGTTTACAGCACACTGACACCGTTTGTTCATCATCCAATCACAACGCGTAGAGGTTAGTACAACTAGCAATTTGCTATGTTCATGGTTTCTCGGCAATAATTATTACATAGACTGACAGAATAAATGACATCAATCAATCAATCAATCAATCAATCAATTTATTAACGTCATAGCGTAGGATAGGTTGCCCTTACATCCGAGCCAGAGGCTCAGATGTTAAAAACGCATGACAAATCGATATAAATATACAAATTAATCCGAAAAACCTAGCTAAGTATATCAAATTAGAATAAATATATAATAATATGTAAAAATATGTTATACCTAAAATATATTAAAAGTAAGTAAGATATACAAATGTCAACCGCCTGATAATTGATTAAAAGTTAAACCTGTGTGGTTGCTATTTACAGCTTGCTCTTAATTTAATGAAATCGCTGAATGTCCTCAATCCGTTATAAAAGTCACTAATATGACATCCAAAAAACGGGACTGACTGGTTCTCAGAACCGGAGAACACAGGCAGTTTAACTTTCAGGCACATTCCTGTTTTTCACTTCTAGGCCACCTGGTCATAAGAATGCTCTTGTAGGTTTGTCTAGGGGCTAACTATAATATCATGGAATTTGTCGATTTCTTATCCACCCCGCTCTCCCTGAGCAAACTAAACTACATGACAGCTGTTTTCGTACGTTGTATCTTTTTAACTCTTGCCAGGATTTTTACCTGAAAACCTATGACACAAATCCATGACCGCATGAATGGGTATGGGAACGCATCGAGAGTTTCAATCGCTTTGGATGATTTTGTGAAAATCGAAGCAGTGAAAAAAAATTCAGTCAGTCAATCAGTCTCATGGTCCCTCGCGGCGGTGGTCCTTAGAAACATAAGAAGTTAGACGTTCAATATGACAAAACTTTCATCGTTTTTCAATCAACAAAGCGATCGTCCTCAATTTATGTGCTGCGCAAAACACTTTTCTTTGTACGCCCTTTGCTCGTCTGATTTTGATGTTTTCGTACGTTCTTGTTAAATTTTAACTCAAAATAGGCAAGTGTGTTTTAATTATCATCAAACTCAACTTTATTCATTGTGCACTGAGCATCACATCAAGGTCACGAACGATTTAGTAACATTTCCCCAGGAACATTTCCAGGGGGAAGACAAAATTCTTTTATGAGTTTTTCAGCTCTGTTATATGTTCAGTTGTGTGCATGAAGTTTGACACCAACTGATGGTCATTACCACCTGAACTCCCCTAATGCTTTGCGTTTTTGGGGGGCAGAACGAAACGGAATCGTTAATATTACCATGAAGATTAATTAGAATTAAAGAAAAACCAGCTAAAAACACTTATAGGTTTATCAGAATTACCAAAAACCAGACTAAGAACCAGGTTTATGATTAAATGTCAAGTATATTTTCTGGTAATGAACAGCAAAAAGTGTATAAGGGAGGGTAGCTTTATTACAACCAAGAATGTAAACAAAGCTAGTGCCTTCATCACTGCTGCTATTAAAGCAATGTCAACATTATAAAAGCTGAATTATGAATTATAATGATATTGGTATTGGTATATTATTACAGTTCAACATCTGAGATGTCTCTCTTTGATCTGGCCGGTCAAACGGCTGTGAGATCGATGATTCTCAGTTGCCTATTCACCACTTTCATATCAACATAATTAATGCTTTGCGCTTTGGATGTCAACTGCAAAGAAAATTGTTCGAAAAATCAAAACTTTTCATACAGATTTTGAGTATATTTGCTGTTATCAATGAAAAATCGAATATCAGTTTAATCAGTTAATAGGACATTTGCCTTATTGCGTCATGAACCTCTACTACCTTGCACACTTTCTTTTGTTGAGTTGATTAGCATCAATTGTCTTACTATTCTCATGAGGAAATACAACTTTGAATATGAAAGAAAATACGCGAAGCATTCTGGTAGTAGTGGTCAAATGATGCCATCATGCAAACGTCCTATTCCACACGCACGGCAGGAGAATGACTAAAGTTTTGTGTTACAAACAATGTATGGACTTCGAAAAGATGTCTTTCATTATTAATTTCATTAACGTGAAAATACATTCATTTTATTGTATCGACATTCATTAAGGATTTTTGCATAAACAGTTATGAAAAGATATTCTATAGTGTCAATATACAGATATACGAACATTATTATCATTCTGATATTCAATAAGGATAATAGTATTTCAATAACGTATTATAGAGATTTTCCAATAATAAACCGTGTTCAGACCAGTACTGACTATAGACTTAGTCAAGTTGTAACCTTATTGAAGTCTGTCATTTCGTCAGATTTCTTGTTTATTGCTGTTTTTCACGTGACTTTTTCAACTTTACAAAAGATTTTTATTGAATCCCTTGTTATGTCAACCAAATTGGCGGCCGTGTGTTTTTGTAATTTTATTCTCTAGGGAATGATTGCAAACCACCTATTGGGTACCCTGCTGTCTTATTTTGGCGGGAAATGGAGAAATGGTCCACCCTATTGGAAAACGAACCCCTACCTCACCCCATTCAGAATTCAGCCTACGGACTTGCAGACAGGACAGCTTTGCACATGAAAATATTTGCATCTGTACATCGTCGTATGCTAAGCAATACGCGTAATAGGTTTAAAGGGAGAAGTATCGTGAAGAAGACCGAATGAACTGATCAAAACAATCAAACTTTTGAGAAAAATCTGCAAATCAAAGCAAGCACAACTGTTGTAAAGTGATAAAAGGGTACAATATTATGGCACATTTTCCAATGTTTATAAGAAATTATCTCAAATTATTACGTTATGCAAAAATCCTTAATGAAGTCAAGATACTTAAATGAATGTCGATACAATAAAATGAATGTATTTTCACGTTAATGAAAATTAAATTCACTTTAATGAAAGTATTTTGTCTGGTAATGAACAGCAAAAGGTGTATTACTGACATTCTTTACTAACAATAATGAAGGCACTTGCGTTCTTTGCAGTTCTATTTGTAATAAATTGCCCTATTTTCATAATATACAAATTAGGTACTACCTAATAGCGGAGCTCCCAGTTTATTTTTTATCTGCATGACTGAATTGATGCAAT